>JAYMFT010051053.1:0-29794 GCA_038088735.1 Panulirus argus
CTCTCTCTCTCTCTCTCTCTCTCTCTCTCTCTCTCTCTCTCTCTCTCTCTCTCTCTCTCTCTCTCTCTCCAGTAACCAGAATCTCAGCATTTCGTTAACATCTAGCTCCCTTGTATATTGCTCATTATCATGCCCCTCTTTTCAGTTAGTCGGACTTTACCTCTTCTCTAAGTTGTTCCTCAAAACCCAGTTATGCCTCATGATCAATTTTTCAGTTCTGTTATAAGTTTGCATACATTTTATAACTCTCAAGCTCATAAATCCTCCTTATCTCATGAAAACTTCTCGCTATTTTTCAACGTAGATATTCTGTCTTTATGTGTTTCTACAGTAGCTGGCACCTCTTTTCTAATACATTTCATCCAGATTTTTCCCTAAATATTTTTTATTCCTTTAGAACCACTGTAATATGCATCATACAAATTTGTTTAACCATTTTTTTTAATCTTACCAGACTAGGTAATGAGAAGTACAAGAGTAAGATTGAATTGCACACACTGACTCCCAAGTGGCTTGAGCAGTTTGACTTTCATCTTTTTGAGGATCAGAGTCAGATATTAGAAATGACTGTTTGGGACAAGGATGTTCGAAGTAAAGATGATTTCATGGGCAGGCAAGTTAAATTTTGAATCTTTTACCTATCAACTATTTAGTGTGTTTTATGTATATAATGGAGATCAGTAAATGTAATCTAAACAAATAAACTTTTAATGTTAGCCTTGTTACTGGCTTATTCTGTTTCATATTCAGGGAGATGAGTAGCAAACCACAAATTAATGGATTATTCACTTTTCTTTATATGCATTGTATATGGTATTCAGTTGATATTAAAGTTATTAGCAACGATATGTAATAGTTAACTCTATGTTTAGCTTCTCTTGACTTTGCCTAAACCTTAAAACTATTTTCTTTGCCAGACTTTAGAAATATGAATTATACATTCAGAAAAAAAGATAACTTGTTTATATTTCCTTTATGGTATTGGCTTGGTTGATAGCATTTCAGTAAATATGATACCAATTCATGATTTTAGGTTTTTGGTTAAAATTAACTAGTGATCCCTCTTTTTATATGCAGGTGTAGTATAGACATATCGCAGTATGAGCGTGAAAAAACACATTACATATGGGCAGATTTGGAAAAGGGAGCTGGGTCTATATTCATCCTTCTCACCATATCAGGCACTACCTCATCAGAAACCATATCTGATCTTCACAACTATCAAGAGAATCCTAAGGAGCTGCAAAGTATATCAAATAGATATGTAAGTGAAAGGCATGATGCAGCTACTGTACTAGATTACATTTTTGCATGTATCCTGTCAGTTTGTTTTTATTCTAAACATGATTTTTAATTCTATAACAAGACTGTGAAAGCATCATTATGTCCTTGTAGTGTATCTCAAATTAACTGTTGTTTTTGAAGTATTTAAAAAGAAATTGCATTGTAAAATGAAAAAATTGATAGTATGCAATCTGCGGAAGGGAATATGCACAAGGTTCAAGGAAAAAATAAGATACATGTGGCAGAAAGAAGTGATAATCATGGAGGAACATCCAAATTCTGCATTGATAGTGTATCATGGAAGACAGGCTGTGTAGGTCACCCTGTCAGCCAATAGAAAGTTTATTGTATCATCACAATATTCTTGAAACATTTTTGATGTTATTTCCTTGCTATATTATCCCAATTAACTTCACAACATTATTAAAAATCCTGTGATTTAGGATGAAAATATTTTCCTTACAGAAAGTATCAAGAACTCTTCATAATCTTCGAGACATAGGCCATCTCAGAGTGAAGGTATTTAAGGCACAAGGTTTGGTTGCTGCTGACATCGGTGGCAAGAGTGATCCCTTTTGTGTCCTGGAGCTTATCAATGCCAGACTTCAGACACAGACAGAATACAAGACATTGTCACCCAACTGGAACAAGATATTTAGCTTGTAAGATGTTTTTTTATTCAGTAAAGTTACCCTTATTGTAAAAGTGGACCATACATTTTCATTTATTAAACATTGTGAAATTTGTAACAATAAAGAAACAAAAAATTTTTACCTCAAATCTTGATAACCCATTCATGTTTTCAGTAATGTCAAAGATATACACAGCATACTTGAGGTAACAGTGTATGATGAAGATAGAGACCACAAGGTGGAGTTTCTAGGGAAGGTTGCCATTCCCTTACTGAAGATAAAGAATGGTGAGAAAAAATGGTATGTATAGAAATAATAATTTGTATACTTCTTTATAATTACCATAAAACTCTGATTTTTTTCATTGATTGTTACATTACATTGTGTACTTCTTTATAATCACCATAAAACTCTGATTTTTTTCATAGATTGTTACATTACATTGGGGTAGCTGAATATTGCTTGTATGCAGTCTTTTTGGAGTTTAAGCAAGTTGTTGAGATTTGAACTTGAATATAGCTGTTTTCAGTGAATGGGGAATATTGGGAAGACTAAAGTAAAATTAATGAAATGCAATGTGATATTTGTATGACATGAACTTGTAAGTGCACAAGCTATTTTGAATTCCAGAAAGAGGTGATCATGATTTAAATCAATAGTACTGTAATGTAAAAACCAGTTAGGAGTAGAAAAAAAAAAAACAATGCTGATGGATATAAATGCATGTCATTCATCATTATGTTAGTTTACTTATTGGAGAAAATTCGTGATGTGTTATTACTGTAGCTAGATTGTTAATAGTAAGTTGTTTGCAATTATGTCTGTAGTTTGTATATGATCTGTCATCATAGGTAACTCATCACAGCTTATTTAAGATTTAACACATAATATCAAAAGAGGAATCAGAAAATCAACTTCTTACAGTTTTTTTAATTTCCCCTGCACCTTTCCTCAGGTATGCTCTAAAGGACAAGAAACTGAGGGCAAGAGCCAAAGGAAATAATCCAGAGATTCTCCTAGAATGTTCAGTGGAGTGGAATCCAGTGAGAATATATATTGTTCACTGTATGTTAAGTTATTTCTTGAAACATATGAGACTGTTGAAAAGTTATGCCAAAGAAAAATGTTTTTTTTTTTCTTTACGTAATAAGCAGTAGTTTGATAGCCAGTTTGTAACTGCATTGTCTTCATACACAGATGCGTGCAGCTGTAAGAACATTTACACCAAAGGAGGAAAAGTACATGCAAATGGAGCAGAAGTTTAAACGTCAAGTGTTCATCACGAATGTGAATCGCCTTAAGGCTTGTATCATGGATGTTTATGAAATGGGAATGTTTGTCAAGTAAGTACAATATACTGTGTAAATGAAGGTGTCATCACTTATGTACATGATACCGCACTTGTTAATATCAGGAGGCAGTTTTACTTGTGTAGGGCCCTTTGTCATGGCTTCTCTTTTTTCATACAGTTTCTTCAGTTTTTAATGCTCTCCTCATTTATCATCCCATTACTTAGCCTGTGCCAATCATACATTACTCCAACACCATAAATGTAATGTCTTGTATCTTTTCTGACTTTTTCCTCCTCAGTTTCCTGTTATGCTGTCTATTAAATTATTTCCTCCCAGTTTCAGAGAGCTGTTTCATGTTAACATTTTCAGATCCACTGAGAAACATAACTTGCAGCTACATAAGCTGTTTGTTATGTGAAAATAGGATCTGATCCCCAAATATTTTGGTGTAGAGCTATGTTTTTTCTTTCCCAGAAGTGAGCGTGCCTTGTACAGTATCAGAAAGTTCCCTATTCCCTTGGTTGAGTATAAGGTGAAGAAATGGGTAATTTACCATATTTTTTTTTATTTTCTTTGGATAATAGGGGAGTTTTTTTATGCAGAAAGTATTTAAGCAGGTAGTTCCTGCCCCACTAACAGTTTTTTTTATTTGTATATATATATTTTGCATAAACTAACTATGCTCATTATCCAAAATCAGTAAAATATGGTTTTCATTTGAACAGACACCTTTCTGAAGAGCAGGGCAAGCTAATATCATAGAGCCAATTATATACCTTAATAGGCTCTTGGACATCATATTGAAAAAAGGCCTGGTAATGGGGCAGTGTGTTTAAGTAAGGTAATGCTGGCTAATGGCAGGGCAATAACACGACATTGTTAACATGATGCTTCTTTGATGACTTCTGAGTGATTGTTAGAGTAGTATTAAGTGTAGAAATAGAGTTGTACTGTGTAGATATCACATTTATGTTATTGTATATGAATAGATTTACTATTTTATATGATCTGACTAGGTTTCTGCTGGAAACTGATAACCCATTATAAGTTGAATCACCCTCTGTTCTCCCCAAAAAAATATCTTTTTAGGTCAGACCCATTTTTTGTGTCCCTGTTCTTTATTACTATATTTTGGTAATTTATGATTAACACATTTTACTGTCATGTATATGGCAAAACATGCTTGTGCATGTTTTATGTAATAAGAACAATAAATCAGAATCTCTCCACATCTCAAGGATGTCATTTTTCTGCAGATCTACAGAGTTCTTAATACTTTCCAGTCCTTAGACCTTAGGTTAATATTTAGTAATCATTTTTGATAAAGTTCTAGGAAAAATTTAAAGAAAAATTGCTTGGAAATCTCTCCAGTTTCATCTGGGAACATTCAAACACATTTGACTTTAGGAGAGGCATGTGGCTTAGAAAACCATGGGCTTAAAGACAATGCTTCCTTTTCTTTTGCAAGTATTGTATTGTCAGAGGTTTATCTGAATTCTTAGTCACATCCCAGACTATTAAACATTAAGGTAAATTTGCAAAAGTTGAACTGCGTAATCACTTATTTATAATTGTTTAGGTCCTGTGATCTTTCTCGCTGATCATATTGTTGTTACAGGTCTTGCTTTGAGTGGGAACATCCTGTCCGAAGCACTATAGCCTTCGTTGTTTTCATGGTGGGAACTTACTGCTTTGAACCCTACATGATTCCCATCATCCTGCTTATCTTGTTTCTTAGAAACTATATTGTGAGTTTAGAAAGATTTTATATCAACTGTTATACAATATTTTAAGAACTGCAAAAACTGTTGACCTCAAACCTGTCATTAATTGATTTCAGTCATATTCAGAATGAGTGGCTATAAGCTCTGGATAAGTCATGTGTATCCAACACTGATATCTTTCTCGTGCAGGTTATGATATAAAGTTAACAGTAAATCACTGCTTTGTTTAGAGGGATTTTTCATCCTCAGGTACTTTCAATAGTTGGCACTATGATGCACCGGGAAGAAGAAAATGATTTATCGGCTGAAGAAGATGAAGCTGATGATGATGATAAAGATAAGGTATGGATTATATATAAATTCTTCAAACGTGTAATTTAGGCATAGTAATTCAGATAGGTTGATGGATTAATTCCTGTTTTTTTTTTATTTTAAATGAAAGTTTTGTTTACCTTCTTCATAAGAAAATGAAAAGACAGTAATCTTAAACCTCACCAGGCTGAGGTGTTGCAGTGGATGTTCATCTGTCTTTTTCAGCTTTAGATACTTTTCGGAAACAGTCTTGTAGAGCTATGTGAAATTTGTTATGCACTTGCCCTGTTTGTTAGATTTTTCTGTCTTTTAGGGTTTGTCCCACAAGGCATGACATATGTTCCTTGGAATATACAGATCAAGCATACTCTAACTTTCATAATTCATTGTAGAAACTTATGCATCCCTCACTCTTTTTGAAAGACATCTTGGTCTTTGAATTTGCTCACTTGGTAATCAGATCCACCAACGGCCAGTCATCATCTAAGACTAGGCTGATGCCACAAACTCATTGCTCCTGGCCTCTTAGAGCTCAAAATTCCCTGGGAACGATTCAGGGTCAGGAGTTTTTCTACTGCTGCAGTCAAGCTGGCTGTCATGGACTGTTATCATTTTTCTTTTTATTTTTTATGTGATAGTCTTATACTGTATTGTATATTAGTATTATTTAATCCTTATACTGTATTGTATATTAGTATTATTTAACCCTAGGGTATGCTCCCATAGCTTGAAGGGCAAATTGCAAACTGGAGACTTTTGGGTTTTGAGGGTTGAAAAACATTTTCCCTCTGAGGCAGTGTCCTGCAAGCAGTTTTTCAGGCTTTATTACCCTTCCTTGGTTTCCCCTCCTTTCTTTCCTGCACCATCTGTGACTGCCTTTGGTTCATGCCATACTGTACAGAGTGTGAGCTCTGAGAGGCCAAGAGCTGTGAGCCAGTGGCATCAGCCCGGTGGCAGATGCTCATTGGGTGGAGCCAATTACTAAGTAGCTTTAAAGACTGAGGGGTCATTCAGAAAGGGTAAATGAAGCTGAGGCTTCTGCACTGAATTATGAGGGCTGGAATGAACTTGACCCATATACAGTATTCCAAAGAATAAATCTCTTGGATCATAGGACATAGCCTCAAAAAGGAAATGTTTTTCCAACCTTCTAAATCAACATTCAAGTATCATTTGTTGTCTTCTTTTCCCTGTTGTTTGCTTATTTGTCTGTATTATGTTTTGTCAATGGGTGCTGGATATTTATTCATGTAGCTCTGATTCCTTTGTACTGTATAACATTTACATAGTGCCTAGATGTTCTGTATATGTTGAGGATGTATGGGCTGGTATGATAAAAAGATTTTATAGTATGTTGTGTAATTATTAGTCTTTGAACATTTTTATTTTTCTTGTGGACGAGTTTTAATGTGGTGCCTGTTTTACACCATCTTCCTGTAGTATACCATTCCATTAGTTTTTTTCTTTAGAAATGTATTTTACCAATATACTGTTATAGTTATCAGAAACCTTGCTACCCAGAATCTTGATTATCCAGAGTATCAGTTTGACTAAAGTACATATGTATCTTCTCATAACATTGCAGTCATTTAGATAAGAAAAATCAATACAAATATGAAATCAGTTTATTAGGCAGTATCAAATTTGCCACCTGTTTCATATAAGGATAGCTCATGCAGAATTAACTTCACACCCAGCATTATCCGTTCAGGTCCGACAAATTTTCGAAGAAGCATCTCATTTCAACTTTCACCTTTTCATTTGTACATTTAGCAAAGGTAGAGAATTACCAAAGTTATTTGTTTAAATGGGATTAATGGAAGTAAACAAGTTGTTTAATCAGAGTTAATGTATGTATGAGGGGTCTTGATTGAGAAATCAACAGAAATTTACCAGTCATGGTGTTTGGAGAAGCTTCTGCATGAGCCACACATTTTTGTAGCTTAAGAAAAGTGTACAGAACATGAATATATGAAATTCATAACTTTTGATATATTATGGTTAACCACAGAATGATTGTAACAACCAATTATTGGAGATTGCAACAGTCAGTTAAAGGCATTGAAATGGCAGCAACATGATAAGACCGACAATTGCATTTAAGTTTTCAATGATTTCTGGTTTAAAGCCATTTGCCCATATATGATTTAATATGAAATTGTACTAATTTCTTTTGATAATGGTTTTATGGATCATAACTTTGTCGTCATCTAATTCAAACAAAATCATTTAGCTCAGTGTTAGTGCATTTGGTTTAGAGATATTTCTCTGGCTTTGTTAAAGATTGGAAAAATATTTTTGTTTAAGCTCTTTATAATTGGATGATAAAGATTCTGCTTAGCCAGGCCACACATAATTATGGCTCTGTATTGATCCATTCCATAGCATGATGACTACTTTCCCTTTTTCATATATGCTGGACTGTAATTCCAGATTGGGAACGCAGAGGTAAGGAAAAAACAAAATCAAATGGAAATTTCTGATGGAATTAGTGCATCCCCTACTAACCCCAAAGAAAAGGTGAGGTGTTTAAGCCTCATTTTAAAGATGCTTTCAGGGCTTCGGATTCTGCTTTGCTATTTGGTGATTGTTGCTTGTGAATAAGGAGCCTTGTGTGAGTTTTGTAGTCAAGGAACTGAAATTACCATATAAATACATCCAGCACTAACATCACTCAAGTTATTGTTTGTAATAAAATGAACAGTAAGTTATTTGAGTGATTAATCATTATTGTTTAATCTTAAATGCAAAAACAACCCTTCCTTATATCTCATCTATTGGGTATTTTACCACTGAAATGACATTTTGGCATGCAACTCTTTGGTGTGTGGTACACTGTAGCCATAAGTTTCAACACTTAGTTTAATATAGATTATGCCTTCCTTTACACTGGTGATTAATGCAAGTATGGACTTATGTTATTTACAGTAGCTTCTTTATACTTCTTTTTAACCTTCCCCTATCACATATTTTGTGGTTGCCTCTATATATGTAAGAGTTGAAAGGACACCAATGAACCTTGATTAAATATTAATCATTCCACAGCAGTTAACATCCTTTATTCACTTTAAATTCATGCACATTCTGCCCAATTGTGCTTTGTAATCTCTTTTTCAACTTATTTTAGTGGTATTATCTTATTATCATCCTGTATCATTCCATTACATATGCATTTCTTCTCAGTGAAAGAAAAGTAAGGATCAGTGTTAGCATATGAAATTAATTGTAAGTATTGTGACTTGTACATATTTGTTCTTGTGTAGTATATGGAAGAAAAAGTGAGGAGGAACACATGAGACAGCAGAAGTATGTGAGAAAGCAAAATACTGATTGCATGAAGGAAAACTTGATGATGGTCAAGAAAGCAGGTTGAGCAAGGGAGCAAGAGAATAAATGAGAAGGAAAGAGAAAGAATGATTAGGAAAGAATGTAAATGAGAGGAATAGAGTTAGCAGATAGGTTAAGATCTGTGGTGGATATTTTCAAGTGTGGGTTGGGGTTTGCTGTAGGTTTTAAAGAGTTTGCTTCACTCCCCTGCCATCAAGTGAGAGGGTTAAGGGAATAACAGCATTGGCCCTTACCCTTTTGTTGCTCTGTGCTTTTATTAAGGATACATGTAAATGATATGAGACTGTAAGCATTTGATTCACCTCATATATATACAGGTAGATCATTAATCGTAACTACCAGGAGATATTCAGGGTGTGTTAGATATAGTTAGTATCCATGATATTGATACAGAGAGTTATTATTTATGATACAAAACCAAAAATTTTTATTTTTCCCTTTAAAACCATAGTTATGATTTAACAAAAGCATATGAGATGGTTATCATTATATGAATTGAGTTAGATGTTCATTAAAATGAAACAACATTTTGTATTGAAGTTTACTCTTTGGAATATTGATACCCATAATTCATTGGTATGGTATATATGATTAGGTTTATCATAATAGTCTGTGAAGTGATGTACTATTAACATTTATGTCAAAGTGAGGTAAGAGTGGAGGAAGGTGATGTGTTCGAGATATATATCACTAGGATCACTAATCATTCATAAGAAAATGCTTCTCAGGCTTGAAGTGATTATTCAGTTCTGTGTGAAATTAGATGCTGTCAGATGAGACAAGTCAAGAATTCAGACAAATTAGCAGTATCATCTGAAAGTCAAGATAATTACACACTGTTAGTATCACCTGAAAGTCAAGATGATTACACATTATTGGGATAAACCAGGGCCTTCTCTGGCAAACAACCTGAGTGTTAAAGTTTTCTCTTCATATGTTTGGAGATACAGTTGATGGTATTATAAAGATTGCAAAGATATGACTAACACATTTCAGATACATGAACATATTCAGCCAAAGTTTCTTCCAGAAATAACAGCATTATGTAGGCAAATCCATCCAGATGTATGCAGATAGAGAATGAAAGGGATTGGTTACTATGAATGAAAACAAGGCAAGTACAGATGGTTTGACACATAGGGTAGCAGTAAAGTATAGATGAAAGCTGATTCATGAGTGGGAGGTATGAAGAACATAAATATTAATGTGTATCCAATATAGATAGAATGGCAGTAAGATTATTTTGTTGTCAAACTTTGAATTTTAAAGCACACTCAGAAACATTATGCACCATGACAGTATATACTGATTAATTTATCTTTTTATGCTAGATTTTAATTAAATGCATTTTTTTGATTACGTAACAAATTGTAAATATAAAAGTTTCATACTGAATGTCTTTTCATAATGAATGAAAAAGAATCTACTAAACTTATTCTTTGTTGATTTCAGTTATTAACAGTCTCTACTGTTTTAGGGCATTTATTGTCCTGAGTGGAACTATCCTGTTGCACAAGTTTGATATCACATCTTTAGAAAATAATAAGCTTTAGATAAACATAAGGGATGTTCATTTTCATTGAAAAAGCAGTTAACTGATTTAAAATCACTCTAATTATATACTTTATAATCTATTAATACTACTCTTTTGAGGCTTTAGATGTATTAAAGATTTTCATTGTACATAAGATGCACTGATGTATGATTTAAACATTTCTCGCAGAAGTTATCTAGAGTTGCAACCAGTAAACAAAGTATTTATTATAGGATATAATTTGTATTTTCAGGAAGAAAAAAAGACCTTAAAGGAAAGGTTGCAAGTTATACAAGAAGTTACAGCTACTGTTCAGAATGCAATAGGGTTTATAGCATCCATCTGTGAAAGCTGTAAAAAGTAAGCTCTTCTTATGTGCAAATAAGTCAGTATTGTAAGGAGTACTCCTCAGAGGAACTCCACACATTGATCCCTTAGCAGTTTTAATGAATTTACATTTCTGCTTTGAGATAGGCTATCCATGAGTCTGTATACATAAATCTGCACAGTTTCAGAGCAGTATGAACTGGAATGATAAGAAATAATATTTTGCAACATGTTTTGAATATTACTTTCCCTTATATCATTTTTATGTCTGTGAAACACTACATTACTATTATTCAGCTTTACAGTAACAGTTATGAATCTTGCAGTAGCATGACAGAACGATGAAAATTATATTTGTAATATTTTGGTTAAAGGAAAGCCATACATAAATGCAGTTTTTCTTTCTAAGATAAGATAGTAAAAGATTACATTGTTTGCCACAGTTTGAGAAACTTAATTGCACATAAAGGTAAAAACACTGATGTAAACTGTCTTTACAGTACGTTCAACTTTTCTGTGCCATTCCTGTCTTGGTTGTTGATCATGGTGCTGATGGTTGGGACGGTGATCCTTTACTACATTCCCATCCGTTACTTGGTTATGCTGTGGGGAGTGAACAAATTCTCACGCAAGTTGATCCGCCCACACTCTGTGATTAACAACGAAATATTAGACTTCTTGTCCAGAGTCCCAGATGATGAAACTTTGGTAAGACATCCTGGTTTGAGATTCCTTGATTATTTCCATTTACTGTAAACTCAAAGTGAGATTTACTTTTGATTATATATACAGGAAATGTATTTGTTTTATACCTTTTCATTGTTTGTTGCTGTAGCAAGGTAGCTTAAGGAACAGACAACTGAGCCTTTGAAAAAGGATCCTCTCTTAAGTAGTCCTTTCTCTACTCCAACTTTTGAAAATTAGTAATGATAATAATGATGATATTCATAATAATACAGTAATTATGATGATATATGAAAGGATATGTGTAAATGGAATGTCCTATTGATTTGTACTTTGATAACCAGTTTACAAGAATTTTACATTTGCAGAATTCTAGATTTTTCTTATATATTTCCAGCGTGACTGCCGCGAATTGCGTCCGATGCCTCAGTCCCATGATGAAAAAAGAAGAGATCATCGGAAAAAGAAGGTTAACTAATGCCCCTGCATCAGGGACATAAATACCGAGGTTCAGAATTTTTCCCTACCTGCAGAATTCCCCAGGATGATAAACTGGATAGAAGTATATGCAGCCAGTGGGGATTATCACATAGTTTTAAGGTCTGTTGTTAGTGCAGAACAAAGAATTAGTCAAACCAAAGGAAAGCAGGATCTAACCAAAATATATCAAGGTTGAGAGGGATGGTTATATTTTGATAATGGTATGTAGTACTGTGTTAATTGAATTGGAAAACTTCCTTCCTGCTTGAAATGCAATCATTAATGATCTGGAAAAATTATTTGAAAGGACCAGAGTAATGGGATGTAGACTTTCTGAAAAGCAGTGCTAGATTTCAAATATTTCTGTGTGCGCGTGCATACTTGAGGAGGTGTGAGAGTTAGAAGTTTGTACGTATTGTATACATATGTGAAATGTATGTACCAGTACATGTACTGTATGATCAAATATTATAATATGGCTAGATAGAATTCTGAAGTTCTTGTAATAAGTCTTTTCAAGTCTTACAGTATATGAAAATCTTGAAAATAGGGAGAAGTCCTTGAGAGACTAGTTAGCCTATGTATAAAAAGTAAATATTCCAGAGGCCAGAATATTCCATGATTTACTGCCATATCTGCTGGAATCTTTGAAGTTTAGTCGTAATGTGCATTTAAACTATAATGTACAAGAATTTTTAAAAACTGAATCCAGACATTCTGATGGATTGCGGTTTTCAGCAGCATGATAAGAATCCCATTATATGCATTTGTATGACTATTTAATTGTTGTTGTTGTTGTTATTGAAAGTCTTTCATATGTCTTTGTATTGCCATCTTCATAAAGGTTTTTGCAGAGATTTATAGTTGATTTTATGATGATGCAAATGAATGTTAGAGGATAAGATATCATATATCACTGATTTTGTCTCAACTTTGGTATTTGCAGTGTCTGCATAATATGTACAGTCAGTGTTCAGTAATCACCACCACTTGATTACTTGAATGGTAAGCTTCAATGACAAATGCATAATGAGGTATGTTTGGTGTCAGAAGCTTCATCCATGACTAAGAAATCATAACAATACCTCCAATGAAGTCATCTAAATCATTCAAGCTCCATAACATCAAATTTTGATACCGGTATTATTTAGATGGTTTTCATATCCTGTGTTATCCTGTATGTGAATTAACAATGAATTTATGGTGGTGATGATTCAGTATCTAAATAAGATGTGGTAGATAACATCAACTAAGTACTAGATGGTGCCAGTTTAAACTAGTATTTTAGAATCATCCACAGTTTACTTGTTAAATGATAAAAGGAAAACTGCTTACCACCACAGTAATGGAAGTAGTTTACAGGTGGTTGTAAATCCCTTCTCTGGGGCATGGAAGATACAGGTGCCAAAATCTAAATTGGAAAACAACTGTTGAAGTGTATATGCACAAAAAGGGCCTGCAGAAGATATTAAATAATTCTGTAAAGACAGACTGTGCAAAATATAATGAGATAATTTTAAACATATGCAGCATTTGAGTTAAAGTTCAAAATTCTTGTGGCTCTCAGGTGGTTTTCTCTTACATTCCTTGAACATAATATCTTTCTTTTAATTATACTGACTTATAACACACATGCTTTTTTTTTTTTTCATATTATTAGTAGATGGGCATTGTAGCATAATTCTTTTTTGAGGTTGATTTTGTAACGATTATCTAATCATGTTAATAGTTTTTGTTAATCAGATCAGGTATAAGGTTAATGATTTTACATGATATTCCTTTCCTTTCTGAAGGGAAATTTAGGTTATGTCAAGTTAGCTATATGGAAGTTGGTCAGCCTTTATACTCTGAAAGAAATGAGTCACTGGCAGTGGATAGCTATCATTGCGTGATTTTCACCTCTTTCCTGTGGCCAGTTAGGATGCTGCACAAGTTGACTTAAGCTATCTTGGGCAATACAGGTATCATCAGATATTGTATATATTTATAAATATATATATACATATATATATTTTAACCAGCTTTACATAAGCACAAGTGATAGATCTGAATGGTAACTGCTAATGACCCAGCATATTTTGTATTTTATCACAATTTTAAAAGTTGTATCTAGTCGGTTTAGTATTATGTCTGTAAAGCCACAGAAACATTGGATCATCAGCAGGTAGATTAAGGATATTAATGAAATGACACTGTATGTACCATTTTTGACAAATTTTTATATTTAAACTTGCGCTATATAAAGAAGGTTGTTTAGGCAACAAAGTTATATATACAAGTTACATAGGTAAGAAACCTTGTTTTCTTTTTTATTCTGGTGAAGGGAATTATTAGTGTGTTGTAGCATTTTTATATCAAATTTGTATGTTTAAATATTTACCTGTGATACACAAGGTTGTTAGGGCATCATGTACTTCTCTTTTTTTTATTCCTCTTTTCTGGATTGCTTGAACTCTGTTTTAAAAGAAATAGATTGAAAGTTATGATGCATTCTTTTGGAAGGACTTTGTTAAATAGATTGTTCATTATACTCATAAATGGAACATTTAGTGAGGTTAACCAAAATTCTTGACAGGGAAATTGAAGAAATATAGTATTTCTGTGGATGATAATATATTTATAATCAGTAACTGAAATTCTGTGTTTCAGGATTAATGTTTTGCATTCATAGTCAAGAAGAGTGCTAGGGCCAGGCAGAGATAGCAAAGTAATATATGTTGGGTTGGGTTCAATTAAGGTCATTGCCACATCATGACCTGGAGGTAGGCTGGCCCTCCTCTGCATAGGTGCCACCCCACAAAAGTAGAAGAGTAAAGCTTAGTTTTTATATATTTGAAATGAATGAGACTGTCACCAAAGAAATGAGCACCACTAACCTTTTGCCATCATATGGGGTATTTGATATTCCCCAGGAAAGTAGGAAAGGAGTTGAAAAACTATATATATGTATAATAAAACAAACCCAGCAGATATATTATAAATCTGAAATATTCTTTAAATCCACAGAATAGAATACACTTTTGAAAATAAGCATTAAGTATTTTCTCTACCATAAGATTATTTACTTAATGAAATCCTAGATATATATAAACTGTTACATTGCCTTTAATGACAGTGAATGCAAATCAAAAGGAAAACTGTCTGCAAAATAATTACAGTGCCATAGTATATTATCTTAAAGCAAAATTTTGCAAAACTTAGTGTAAGTAAAATTCTTGTTTAGGGCACCAAGAAAGTAACTTTGGAATATTATGGACTTTGTTTTGCAGCTATTGTGTAATATATGGAGAATGCAATAAAGCTAGCTAAGGGTGTTTAGATTTTTCTTTATTGTACAATGAAAGATGAACTGATGTTGGAGAGGGTTTTGAACATGTGGGATGAGTTGCATAAGAGTTGTTGAAAGCTTGGTCAAATCTACAAAACAAAACCTCACTTATCTTTGTTTTAGAACTGAGATTTACCATATTTTTAATCTTATTTGAAGTACATAACTCAAATAGTCTCAGGTTTACATCTTGTGGCTTGTTGTTCCGAACAATTGTGTTTTATGAAATATATATATACACATGCATTCCAGCACATGAATGCATTCCATTGCACTTATTTCATCATATGAAGGAATACATGAGTAATGATATAAATTCCAGCTCCTCAACAAACTTAGATGAGGTTCTCATAGCTTTTCATGATTTATGAAAGTGTATCACCTATTTCTATGGTGATCTCACATTTTCCTTGATCATCATAGCCTTCTTCTCTGTCAAAATAGGGGAGAAAGAATACTTCCTACATATTCCCTGCACGATGTAGAAGTTGACTAAAAGGGGTGGGAGGAGGGGATGGAAATCCTCCGCTCCTGTTTTACTTTCCAAAAGAAAGAACAGAGAATGGAGCTAAGGAATGATTTTCCCTTTAAGGCGCATTCATCTGTTCTTGACACTACCTTGCTAATGCGGAAGTGGCAAATATGTATGAAAAAAATAAAAGAAATATGTACAAATCATGCTCTGCCAGCTTTACTGTATTTTCCAGACTTACAGCACGATTGCAAAACATAACCAATGATATTCTAAATTTAGTTTTTATGATGCCCCTTCACTGGTACTTTACTTGAATATATTTCAAATGTCTTTTATGTGAAAAGGGATGATGTAATAATTTGAAAATAGATTTTGTCATCTGGAAAGAAAAATGAGTTTATTCCAATTAATTGATATCTATTTCAAATGTACTTTTGTGAAAATGGTTGATGTCATGATTTCATAACACAGATTCTTTTCGTTGGAAAGAAGAAATATTCCAAAACACTTAGATTCTGATGCTCTTTACCTTTCTCAGTATTTTGATAATTCATCTGTTGTGGCTGTAGCTACTGATTCTACATCTGGGTATCTGGATCTTCAGTTTTCACAGTGGGCATTACCTCATACTTAATATATTTTTAGGAAGTATCCAAGGGTTGGTAAAGGATTGTATAGTGAAAATTATCTGAAAATGATATGGGTGTTATTTATTTAATCTCATACTGACTTCAGTTTGTGGATCAGGAAAAATGATATTGCTGAAAAAATACTTTTATGCATAGAGCATCACAAGATGCTTATAGTTTGAACATGGAATAATATACATCTGTGTGATTTTAAATAGGTTAACAAATATTGGGACACTGTTTACTTGATAGCATTAGGAAGTATAGAGGTTCAGTCATAATGATCCAGTTTTCTTCCTTAATGATGGTTTTTCTTAAGTACCAGTATCCTTGACTTTTGATTGACTGTTTCACAGTATTTGATTATTTCCAAATCATAGTCAGGTTTGAAGCAAACTTTCTCAGATCTTTAAGTAAATGAGCAGCCAGTTATCAATAAATGGTCTTTTCACAGTATATTATACCTGTTACAGGTATTACCCCAGCATAATTTCTGTGTTATCACAGCTTTAAAAGTTGTATCTAGTCTGTTTCAGGCACATGAAAAGAATTTCAGGCTGGAAAGATTTGAACAAAATGAACACTTCTCACCAAATGTATTCATGAAATAGTATGATGAATTCCTCTCATCCCTTCTGCACCATCTCAAAGTATTAGTTGTCATTTCCAAACCTTGTCTGTTAGTGAGATGACTCAATATAAGTTAGATTTAACACTGAAATAATCTTGATTACCTGAAATTAAAGGAACATCTGTGGAATATCACCAAACAGTGTTCATTATGATGCTTCTTGGTGAAATTAAGTCCATGGGTTATTAATTTTTTTATTTTTTTTTTGTAAACTTGTATAAGGTATGAAAGCTAAAGATTTAACACAAAAAAAAAGGGTCCTTTATTTATATATCATTTATGACTCACTGGTGCTATGACAATGACGAAATTGGTGGTAGAATTTTGTGATTTTCCTTGAACATATATTGTAACTTGGGGAAAAATACATCATTGGAAAAAGGATTTGAATCACAGTATCTTCTGAAATCATTTGGGACAAGCACAAGTGGTTTAAATGAAAACTGATAAGGTTTGGATAACACTCACTTGAGAACATTTGTAATTTTTGAATATATGTTATCATTCTTATGATTATCTCAAGCTGTAATCTAAAATAGAATAAGTCTGCCATTGATTTGTCAATTTATTTATGAGACTGAATTGCCATTCTTAGGTATATTTTACATCCAGTGGCACCTATTTCAGGTATAAGTAGAATGGAAATATTATTCCTAAATGCTGAATTTGCTACCTACAAGTTGTGGTAAAAAACACTGGACAAATTTCTTTGATAAATGTTTCATGATGGAGGTGGTAGCAATAGTATAGGAAAGAAATTTAAAGAGTAGATACCATACAATTTAACCAGTTTTTGTTTATGAGCCTGCTGCACTGTCATAAGAGCAGAACAAGTGAATGCAAGCTAAACCAAATGAGCATGCCATAGTTGTAAAGAAAAAGCCATTTTTAGGGAATTCAGCAAAGAAACAAAAGCTTGAACTTTAGCTACAGCTTCTTTGAGATTCAGTCCCTCCCCAACAAATTGAAAATCATTTTTTGCCAAATTTGTGCCTTCTGGTTTACTTGGACTAATTGCAGCAAATTTTCAAATGAAGTTTCAATTTATTAACCACACTTTTTCCATCCAAATTTTTTGCAGCCAGTTTCTGAGGTAGCTGAATAGTTTGCTGGCTATCTGAATTCTTACAGTCCATTTACTAGCCACCCTGGAGAAACCCCATGCATGTCCTCCTCCACTGTGTTGTCCTCACTCCATCCATGCGGTGATGTAATTCGTGTTCTGTCAACACCGCTGCCATTTGGTGCCACTGATAATATTGTTTCGTGTTCTCTTTGATTATCTTACACTTTAAATAAATATCTTTTTTAAGAAATATATTTGTTTATTATACCTTCCTAATATCTTTCATATTTCTGAAAATGTTATTTGAAGCTTTTTGTGTCCAGATGGTCTGCAATATTCATTGATTTTTTTTTTTTCCCCCCCCCCCCCCTTTTTTTTTTTTTTTTTTTTTTTTTTTTTTTTTTTTTTCCTAAGAAGTTACCTGGACATGCTATAATCGAGGGAAATAATAATAAAGGATGTTGGAGTGCTAAAGGTGACATACAAGAGAATTTTTTGAGGAAGAGAAGACTTGTTTCAAACACTGTTGTTTCGTAGATCTTGCAGTTATCTCAGTCTTATTTTGAGATGATGTATAAAAACTGTATATTGCGACAGAGGTTTGGGACTTGGTGGATAAATGAGTGAGGGTGAGTGACGTAATTGAACATACTGAGTATTCCTGCAAGTTTGGTTTTCTCTTAATTTTGCTACAATTTCAATAAGAACATAAAAAGGTCTCAACCGGTTATTGGTGAAGCCTGGTCTGTCACTTAGGGTGAAGGCTGAGATGTTCATCCCCTATCAACTCGGGTCTCTCTCTAACATTCTACAGATATACCTAGTAAGAATGGGAAAGGCCATTCTGTGTGGTTGGCTATCATTAAAAAGTAGATGGTTTACTACAGGAGAGGCTCGGTTGCTATACCCCTTAGTGTTCAGTTAGTGTTCAAACATTCCAGTACAAGTGTTGTGAAATCAAATTCCAATGTTCATTTGTAAATTTGTCACTTTTTGTGGTGATTTTTCTTTACTGAGGTATAATCAAATTTACGATAGCAATATAACTGATGACGAGTATTCGAGGGTCATAAAAGATATATAAATAAAAGAAACTTGGCAAGTATTACTAGCACAATATCCTTATCTTGTGGAAAACTACTTATCTTAGACTTTCTGACGCCAGTCATGAAAAATTCAAGTACAATATATAGACTTCTAAGCGTAATAATAGTCCTTACCAGAATCATCTTTCGGAAATGATTAACAAATCCAATAAGTTTGATTTCATAAATTATTAACCACCTGGCAGCATGAATTGTTCTAAGGGTTGTTTCAACAAGCATGTCTCAGTGCATCACCGGCTGCTGTTGTGAGTACGTGTTATTTGTGACTTTCTTAGTTTCATTATCTGTTTAAGCTCTTTTTAGAGTAAGTTTCATGTGTCATCTTATCTGTAAGTACTTTTTATTGTAGATTTTGATCTAGAATTGTACTTCACATGAGAATATTTAAGATAATTGTGCATGTTAAGTTTCTTGACGTACTTAGAGCACTTTTGATATTGCTTATAAAAGCTTAGGATAATTTCGCATTTTTTTGTAGGAAATTGTTTACATTAGGTCTTCAGCTATATAATTTTGCGAATAGTGGCGAAAAGTTTGCAGTAAGGAAGGAATGACACAAAAAGGAAGGAAATTTTGAGCCCTTATGGAAGTTGAGAGAGTTGAGATTTTTCCGAAGATTCTTAAATATTTTCCCCTTGCTCTTCCGTGGTATATTTTATGTAATTATATGTTTTCATTTATCGGTGTCCTGTTCATTTCGAATGACTTACAGACTAAATATCTAGTAAGTAGGACGTACTTGCAAGTCACTTAACGAAGTGTTCTGTCAAGTGATAGAATCAAATGATATTTTTGTAGTGATGAATTCTGAAGGTAAAATGTCACCGGGAAATATATTATTAATCCCCTTTTAGAAATATATTTATATTCGTTATTGATAGGACATAATCTTCAATCTGTAACGTTTAAATACGTCATAATAATCAATCTATGGCGCTTAAAAATGATCTAACTTTAGAATATGGGAGAAAAGGGTTCAAAAACGCTGATGGCCAATTAACATTAACAAAAATCGTGGCTCTACCGTACGAAACTGTGTACTTACAGCAAGGGTTAATACTTTAAAACATTTCGCTGATGATGTGCTTTAAACTGATTTGCATACGAGTAGAAAGAACTCCCGCCCGCTTAACTACCTGACTGAACTGTACGCGCCACCATTGTTATGCCCTCTGGCCGGGGCTAACAGTGTCTGGCGGGTTATTTGGTTATGTAAAGTAGTTAAATGCAGATTAGCTGCTGTTTGTCAGGAGACGTCCAGAAAAAAAGAAATAATCAAGCCATCTTTATAGACGATACATATCGAAGGTTTGCTCGTTAGCACCTCTGTAAGTAAAGATTTCTTGAAACATGAAATTATTTGTTTATGTTTAATAGTTTTACTGTTATTTTCTTTTTTTTTTTTTTTTTTTTTAGTGCTGATTTTGAGATGATTAGACAGATATGAGTTTCAAGTTCTCACGGATGTGCTTGTGTACCCGAGAGGCCATGGTCCCCACAGAATATGTTGCAGAAAGGAAGGCAAAATAGAAAGAAATGAGAAAAATCTAGAAAATTTTAGCGGTAGTGATAATGAGATTTGTTTATTTAATGTGCATTAATTTAAAGACATTCTTCAGATACGAATGTATACTGAATAGATAAAGAAGGAAAAATATACTCTGTTTTATATTTTTTCTTGTATATTATTATTTTATTTCTGCATAATGTGAATTTGAGAACAGCCCATCAATAACCCCTCTCCTACCCCCCCACACACACACACGCACACACACAGTCACACACACACACACACACACACACGCAGTCACACACACACACACACACACGCCATACGGTCTTTATGATCCCAAATACGTATCAAAATACTGTCCTAAGAAAAGTTCATTCTGCCCCATTTCTAAGGGCCCTTTACGGTAGCAAAATCTCAAAAAAGAAATAATCTCCAATCGCTTTTTGGTTGGCTGATGTTTCAGTTTGTTGGCTTGCCTGATTAGGCAAAGTTTTGTGCTTTTAGAATGAACTTGAATTAGATTTATTTCAGTCCTCTGCTTATATTCAGAATTATATACCGTGACAATACAAAAAAATAGGATACCATAGAAGTTTGTAGAAGAGCCATTGAGACAGAATTGCCGTTTCGGGTAATCCAATAGGGAACCGCCGGGATTCAGAGACGAGAAAATGACAAAAGGTAGTGATTTGCGATAGACATCAAGGTCTGAATCGTTAAAAGAAAAAAAATAAAATTAAAAAGAATATCAGACAAACCAAAAACCTAACCTAACCCAACCTAACCTAACCTGACCTGACCTGACCTAACCTAACCTAACCTAGCCTAAAAATCGCTTGATGTCTTTAACGGTAAAAGTGCCTCCATTGATTGCAATATTGCTCATAAAATTAGTGACAGAAAGGAATATGCTACAGTGGTGAAATTTGTCCTTTTTTTAGAATTTTTTTTCAATGTCAATTCTGCCTTCTGTTGTCACGAACGGGTAAGATTTTTGCGGATTTGTGCAGTCGGATTCGTCACGAACGGGCCGGAGGAGTTCTTGGATTGGAGTCGGATTTTGTAAACAATGTGGACCTGAGATGTCTGGGGTCTTTAGCTAAGCTTTGTGGAGGACCAGTTAACTAGTATTGATTCTGGTTTTATAGATATTAGAAAAGACGTTGATAGGTACTGTGAATCACTTCGTTAATGCCTATTGGTTAAAAGGTTGTTATCTGGGTTGTTGTTATAGTGATAAAAAAAAAAATGGAGAAAGAAGGCAAAGAAATAGTGAAGACTCGTGTATCTCTTGGCTTAAAGATTGATTGTTATAATCACAAGTTCTGTCCTTGTCATATGAATAGATATCATAAACTAGTAATTCGAGAGGTGAATGGTAGATGATATGAATTGTGAAATGCAGATTTTTAACTGGTTTCAATTTGGTATCCATGTTTGAACGCTTATTAAGACCAGTCATTAATAATGCCCTCATTTTCCATGGGTCTAGATTTTACCCTACTCCCCCTAACTCTCATTTCCCATAGGCCTATAATCTTATCAACCACAGTTTTGGCAACCACGTGGTCTTCCAGGAATCTAACCCTTCTTATTGTCAAGGGACTGCTGTACTGTCATTTGGTGTCATTTGTTTTTCTCATTTTCACTCTTGTACAGAAATGTTTGCTGAAGTATGCATTTGCAGATGATTATTATGCACTGGCTTTCGTAGGACTTTTCCTGGAAAAATACCATTTACATATTCCAGTGTCATGTCAAACCCTTATGAATATTATTAGTAAAGGCTCCTTAAAAAGAATTGAAAGAGTTAAATGCCAGTTTTGTGGGAATGACAGAAAACTCCTCAGAATAGACGGTATTAAAAGGCCTGGGATTTGGTGAGGTACATTTCATCCATATTTTATTTATGAGAAACATGTTTAACAAATTGCTGTTACGAACCTGAGAAAATATTTTGTTTATGACAAAAGATTAACTTGCATTGCATCTTTATCTTAGATAATGACACAACCGTTTACAAGATTTAGTTGTTAAATGTGTGCCTGTGTTCTCTGTAACACAGAAATGAGTTTTATGTGACCAATAGATAATTGCTGTTTAATTTCTTTACAGGAGTGACATGCCTTTTCTTTACTCAAAAATCATTAAACCTCGTGTTGCTTGCGAATATGGTTTTGTACCCATTCGTTTTATTGCCTCAGCTACGAAACAAAGTAACAAGAGAGATTCACCAAACATTAGAAAGAGAGGACAACCCAAGCATCAGCATCCAAACAGTTTTGGATTGGGTAGTAAAGAAAAGAAAGCATTAAAGAGAAGATTGTTACTGGTGAGTTATGTAGCAGTAGCCAGCTTAGCCTTGGATTGTCTTGGAAGCATTGTTGTGGAAGTAAAGAATATATGAAAAGGTGGAAGTTTTTCATTTTACACCACAGCTTTTATCCCTTTTTTTCATTACTGTACTTCTGTTAAATCCCCTGCTGTACATTCTCATTTTCCATGTTATATTTCCACTTCTCATTTACCCATTTAAATCTGTCTCTACTTGTATAACCTATATTATTTTATCTTATTTGATTTAACATGCTTGCTGTTATCCTTTTGCTCATTTTTAGTCGAGTGCCTATTTATGCCTTATTTGATATATTAGGTTTTCAATTTATAGAATTTCATTTTGTTTTACTAATTGTTTTAATGCTTATTTGTGTTGTTTAAGACTCTTAATTAATCCATTTTCATGTCCCAGTATTATTTAAACTTCCATACTTTTTCAGAATGAAAAAGAAACTACTGATGACCATGCATTCAAGCAGCTGTACCCTTGGAAGACTAAATTGGAACTAGCACAGCATTTGAGAAATACTGAAGTTTATAACATTGGTGAGTGTTTTTCTATGTTGGGCATTTAACATTTTGTAATGGTTCTGAAAGTGATACCACTGTGTAATTATTTTTCACTGTTTATGCATATGTCACTTCTGCCATTTTGATTTTATAATGTAAGGAATAAGGCTCATGAAAGAGCATAGTATACATTCTTTGAATTTATGGTCGTACCAGCTTTAGATACATACAGAATACCAGAAGTAACCCTAAAACTTTTATTATTAGAGATGCAGATTAGAGAAGGCTCTTAGATGCAGAATTTACTTGTGATACCTTTTTTTCTTTTAGATACACTGACTTCATCTTAGCTAAACAAAATTTGTATTTGCTCTTTTCAGATGGACTCATTGCACTTTGTAAACCATACGGCATTGCTCAAGTTCCTGTGGATCCTGGAGGAGATGGAAGCTCACGCACTGTTGTACAGACCCTGAACGCAGGAGGCATTCCTGATCATGTTCCAACAATAAGTGATGCATTGCCATTGCTAAAGGAATTGTATGGGGTACCTCATCTAGAAGTGATCAAATCTACTGAGAGGTATTAAATGCTTATTTTTCTATTATTTGTATAAAGATTCTTCTGCTGTTTATCAGGGACCCCATAAGATGTGGAGAATGACAAAATGAATTCCTGCAGGGAATGATTCGGGAATTTTGAAAAAATCAGAAAAATCTGGGAATTTAACATAAAAGGCTATCCGTAAGATTGTGAATCTGTGCCTTAATACTAGGCCATTTTGATGATGCAAGTTTACATGTAGGCTACCATTCATAGCTGTTGACCAAACTTCCCTGTGTCTCTTTGCAACATTTTAATTAATATTCCCCCTTCGGTAACCTGCAGCATCCTATGGGTTGCATTGTTTCTTGAATAAGTTTTTCAGATTTTTTTGTTTCTCATTACAAAATGAAAGAAATACATATAAAAGTAAAGGATATGTAAAATAAGTTAGCTAACATACCTTGTATGGCCATGGTACTGTATAATGTTGAAGTTAATACATAGGTTGCCATGGGGAATAGTGGAGGAGGGTTTTGGAGTTGCCACTCACACTGCCCATGTAGGGTAGAGACCATGGCTAAACCTAATAGCCATATAAATTTCATGATTTTTGTGCACAAGTAAAAGAGCAGATGTGCAAAGATTAGAGCTGCTATTACAACTTCCAGTGTTTTCTGGTTAGTTAGTTGTATATGCCTCCCAGCATTTAAGGGTTAAAGAAATTCACCTGGTTTTTGATTTCATGGTTTATGAAATGATAGAGAAAATGTAAGTCATATTTTTTAATCTTATTTAAGGATTAAGATTTAGTATTAGTGGTGAAGGTGTGACTGTGAGGGGAAGTTGGAAGCCATTCGTTTGTAATTTTTTTCTATTAACAGAATATCAGGGCATCCATACACCCACTTGGACCTTCATACACTTAATCACCCTTAACTCATTTGAAGATTTTGGTTTCATACAAAATGATGTCAGAACTTTTTAGCCTTTTTTTTACATTTATGTACTGCATATTTCTTTGTGTATCCATACCTGTGCCCTTCTTAAAGTTTATTTCCTGGATGTAAAGTAACAGGTGATAATTTTCTAATGATTGATACAGTAGCTTTCAGTAATTTAATGACTTTACTTAGATCTTCTTTTACATATATTTGTGGTAGAAAAAGTGAAACAGCATTGATGCAGAATGTGTATGATGTAAATAATTAAAAATATCTATGCTTGCCATGGTTTGGGGTGTGCCCTTCTCTAACTTTTATTGCTTTACATGTAATAAAGATTGAAAATGGAACTGGACATTACCAGATGGAGCCATGGAGGCTGAAGTAAGTCACAGAGTCTGCTACACAGTACCATTACAAAGTAGTGCTGAAAGTGTAGTGTGAATTGGATGTTTTACAGAACCTTCCATGATATATGGCAGTTTTTTTTTTTTTTTTATGTTGAATACTATAACTTGAGTTTCTGCTTGTGAAAAATACAAAATCTTGTATTACAGATGGAGCAGTGGTCTTATTCTTCTGTGCACCAATAAAGAACTTACCGAAAAAGTTCAGAAGTGTTTTAGGAGATCAGCATCATTTGAGCAGCCAGCCCTAACTTACTGGGCTGTAACTGTGGGTCTTCCCAAGCCCACAACCATTGCTACAAAAGTGGCTTCCACCTTAGAGTATGTCAACGATGCAGGCAAAGTGGTAAGATTTCACTATGTATTTATGTAGGTTGTATAGTTAGGAAAATGACAGCAGGTATAGCAGTGATAGTTTTCATTTGTGTTTTCCTCACCTTTTGCTCCTTTATTTCAGCCTGTGATTTTGAAGAATTATAGCAATGCTAGTGTGAAGAAAAGGTTGGTTAGATTATCTCTAGTCGAACATAATACCCTCATGTTCAACAAGGAGACAGGGGCATCACTTGTTGAGGTAAGTGTTCTTCACATTTGGTTGTATTTTATGACATTCTTCTTGCCAAAAGATGGCTTGAAAACATTGGCTCTCATGCAGAATATCTTATGCATATAAACTGGAGAGACAGTACAGAATTAGTTTAGGAATATGTATGACATTGATACATGCTTTGTAAACCTCGGCTATTATTGGATTTTTACATGGTTTCCCTCTTCTAAATTAAGAACAACTTTATATGAGTAGTTAGTTGAGTCTTTCATATGAGAAGTTGTTTTGCATTGTCCTGAAACAAATAAAGGGATGTAAAATGTTGTTTTCTTTTCCACTGGGGAGGAGAAAAGAATCACATGACCGAAAGGGGCAGAAACCATTTTTCACTTCATAAACTTCAGTATTTTACCTAAAGGTTTGGCATCCCTGCCCTTTGCCAGCATACAGGGATGGGTTAGATAACCCAGTTCTAAAAAATTTTAGAAAGGTTTTCATTTTGTATGTATGTCGAGTTAGCCATGATATGTATATTTTATAGGGTTGCACAATTCATGCAAGGATTTTAGAAGATTAATTCAAAAGCTTAGGGAATAAGATCTTACCTTCTACCTTTGTGGAAAGAGAAAGAAACTGTGGATATAGCATTACTTTTGTGTATCAGTGGTTGCAAGGTTGATGCTCTCTGACCATGCTCAGCTCCATCCTGGACACTAATATGCAAACTAAGATTTAAGGTAACTTTTTTTTGGTTATAGAGATTTGGCACAAAAAGTCTATGGTGTAGTGCATAGTAAATAAATAGAATACTAATGCACTCCTTTATTTACTTTTGATGGTAGGTGAACGCTCAGGGTGTCCGTTGGCATTTCTTGCGAGTATGGCTTTCTTACAGCTACAGCCCAATTCTAGGGGATGCTTTGTATTCAGCAAGAGTAAAAACTGTTGCAGGGAGAAGATTGCAAGTCAGTCCTCATAATCTCACTTCTTATGAGCCACAGGTTAGTCTCTATCATATATCGAAAATATGATTTGTAGCTCTGTACACGTATTCCTTTCATAAATTCCCTACTTAGTTGTTGCTCGTGATTCTTGTATAATTTTCCATCTTCCCTTACACCCTTGGAATGACTCACATGTTTGGGAACCACATTCTTCTTGCAGTTACATTGCATCTTCTTTGTCAGATGGGCAGAAGTTAACTGCTTGCAAAGGTGTTTCTTTAGTTAACCAGTAATGGAACCCCAGGACGTCATTCACATGCATTCACTCTCTACCTATCTTGTGTACTGCACCAAAACCACAGCTCCCAATCCATAACCAGCAACACAGACCTTCCCATCATTTCGCCTGACCACTTCTTATGCCACAGTTCAGTCCGTTGATAGCACTTCTGCATGCCACATTGCTCTCATTCATTATCTCATGAACGCCTTACACCTCCTGCATTTTGAGGCCCAAGCACTCAAAGCCTTTTTTCGCTTCACCGTTCCCTCTTCATTCGGCCTCTTCCTTATTGTCCTTTCCTCTTCTGACACTTACACCCTTTTTGTCAGTTACTCATCCTCTCCATATTTGCAGACCATTTCAGCACACCCTTTGCAGCAATCTCAAGCATGTGTGAGTAAATGTAAGCAAAAGTAAGGTAATAAGGTGCTGCATGGGGTTAAAACAGGACAGTTTGAATGGAGGTTTGAATGGGAAAGACTTGGTGGAAGTGGAGTGCTCTTGGTACCTGGAAGTGGATGTGGTAGCGGATGGAACTGTGGGAGCAGGTATAGATCATAGGATTGGAGAGAGGGCTATTGTTCGTGATTTACTTTTCAGGTCATAAGTCAAGGTCACTTTTTATGTGGAAAGGGTTAGGGACTGCAGTTTTGCAAAATTGATTCCCACACAAAGTGAATTCCCACATGAACTTATCCTTCCCATGTAAATGGAAACTGAGTTTGTGATATCTTTAGATAGATTGGTAGAAGGATGTATAAGGTGATAAATTTCTATTGACTTGCAGGTTATACCAGAGCCCCTGTTCTCAAAACTGGAATTACAGCCAACAGCAGTAGAAATGATTCCCTGCCATTTGCATCTTGCCAAAGTACGCCTTACTGGGTTCCAAAAAGACAAGTCTGATTTAATCATATCTGCACCTCCACCTAGTCATTTTGTGTGGACTTGCAGACAGTTAGGACTCATGGCTGATGAAGATGATTATACTTCAGAAGAAGACACGAAGACTACACTGTAAAAGGAGAATGGGGGATAGCAGTTTTGTAAGAGTTTAGTTTGTTTAGTGTAGAATGCAAGTTTGTTAGAAGTAAGATTAATATCCTGTACAGAAATATATTCTTTGAATTTCATAAATTTTTTATTATCCATAGATTACGGTAACAATGTTTACCATTTTTTCTGGTAGCCTATCAGGTCTGTGTACCACTTTTTGTCATAAGATTGTGTTTTACAGAAATACAGCTGAATACAGCTCATTTAACAAGATGCAGCCATGGTAGTCTCATGACCCATCACTGTGTGTAGGCTTTTTACTTTTTAAAACAACTATTTGACACTGAAATTTGTTATCCTGGTATGCTAGGGAGTGTAATGAAACTTTTTTTATCAAATCTAGATCCAGATTTTGAGTTCAGCTAATAAAACCATAACCATAACTGTCTGACACATTTTCATCCCAAATCTTTTAATGCTGTCCCAAAAATCTGTTTTTTGGTTTCATTTGAAAGTTGACAGTGTTACAGTAGGGATGGTCTCATAAGCAAATTTTAACCTCTCTTAGTGAAGGAGGGAAGATACTTTCTCCCTCAAACTCTATATAAGAATACCTTGAAATATGTCAAAAAGGTAACAAATAAAGGCATATGAAATTCTGGCAAAAAGACAGAGACTCTTGTGTTCTCCAAAGAAAGTGAAAAGCCAGAAAAGAGTTAGTACAGAAACATATCAAGGAGAAGTAGAGAAATGGCTCACCGTGGTTCCAGATTAACCCAGATATCCTCATGAGCATATCTCTCAGTAGACCCTTGCCATTTAAGCCACTACATTACCATCCACCAACCCAAGTAGAAATATAAAGTTTACTCTCTTACTTTTAATTAACCTGTACTTAATAGACCCTTTCCCCAACAAGCAAGACATTGACAAAAGAAGCATACACGAAATGACCTGGTAAGCACTAAATGATCACCCAGTAGACATGTACTCCTCTGAAACTACACACCCTGGACATGTTCGAGTTACCCATTCTCATCTGCGATTTGAACACCACCCATCTCTCTAGCTTTAAAAACACTGATTCACCTTATCATAAGACTGCTTGCCCTTGATGCAACTTCTACACTGAAAATACTCCCCAGTTGCATTGTGCTCACCCTTGAAAGATACACAGCATTACACATTTTGACCCACCCAGTAGCGGTGCATTTCAGGAATCCCGTAGAAGGTGATCCTGGGGAAGGTAGGTAAAGTTATCATTACATTTCAATTGATGCCTTGATTAGTGATGACCTGTCGACCTTTGGTAGAACTTTAGTAGGCTAGGTCAATAATATAGTTATCTCCACACTTACATTTTTCAATCTTGAAAATTAGAAATGGTTTTTATTTAAGTTTGGAGTGAAGCTAAATGGGCCAGTATACCAACTGTCTTTGTTATCCTTGATTCTTAATCTACTTTTGGTTGAGATCAAGGGCATACATGTATATGCCCCTGTTTTTAAGAATTAATTGTACTGGAGATGGGTGAGCAACTTCGCCAGCTAGTAAGAGTGCAAGAACGCTCCAGTTCCCAGATGTGGACTTAATATTTCACCACCAGTTTCCGACAAGCATTTTCGATTGATAGGAAAGAGATCCAAGGTGTTTTATTGCTGCAAAGAAGTATAGACGTTAGGTTAGCATGTTTTGTGAGGGTTTCGTTACGGCTCGAACTACAAGGACGAGAACGCATTTTGGAACTGTTTTAATTAAGAGTAGAATACTGTAAGGGGTATGTGATAGTAATTATTGTCTATATCTGTTAGGCTAAGAATATTACTAATAGCCGTACTCTGCAGACAGGTGTATATATATATATATATATATATATATATATATATATATATATATATATATATATATATATATATAT
>JAYMFT010051054.1:0-15241 GCA_038088735.1 Panulirus argus
ATATATATATATATATATATATATATATATAGATAGATATATATATATATATATATATATATTGACTATGGATTACGTGAGTGGACCCCTAGGACCTTATGCCCTCCTCTTTTCCTAATTTTTCTTCCTCACTGTACTCCAAGAAACCTCCAACAAATGCACCAGCCCCTTCGAAAGTCTTAAACTATATTGTAACCCATGTCCCTCCAGTTCAAAACTCCACAGAATCCTAAAACAAGCCCCATCCAAAACCTTCAACCTGAATCTCTAGTCAACACTCCCAAGAGCCCTCTCACAGTTAACTCCTATAACTCGTATCTCCAGTCAACACCCGTAAGATCCGTTAGCATTGTCTTGAGTCTTGCACTGCATTTGCTGCATTAGGTGATGCAGCCCAGAGCAGGGAGCTGCTGGAGGAGCAAGGTTATGGTAAGAAGGACAGGTGGATCAAGCGAGGTAAGGTGATGGCAGGAGTCTCGCAGTGCTGGCGTACGTGCAAGAGTCCTTGGAAGAGGTGCCTGATGTCCAGTCTTGGTGGTGCTCTGCGGGAGGGGGATTTGGCGCGTGCCGGGTTCCTGAATAAGTCGCAGTTTGCGTTTGCGCTTGTGCTGCAGGAGTGCCAGGGGCATGGCCCTGGGTCTCGTAGTTCCAGATGCCAGTTCGGTACGGGTGGTGGCAACGTCCCACGTGAGTCCCGCGGAAGGTAGAGATATCGGAGATGAGGCGCCGTAGATGCCTGCCGGGCAGATGACACTTCGGGGGTAACGTGGACTGCTACTGACGAAGGAGGGCTCTCAAAGGGCCTTTCAGTCAGGGCGTCATAGCAGAAGTCAAGACGCTATAGTTGGCAGGGCAAGAACTGCTGGCCTAGGTTGGCTCCGTCAGGTAGCGATGAGAGCTTTTGGGAAATCAAGACGACTCGTGTGGGAAGTGTGGGAGTCGCTGATGGCTGGAAACCACAGGAAGGAGGGACGTACATCATTAAGGTCTTAAATGGCTTGTTAGAGTCGGACGTCACTGGTTTTGACGTGATGTCTGTGCTGGTGGAGTGGGTAACCCTGGTGAGGTTAGCAGACACGTGGATAACCGTTGTTCTTATGGGAAAGATTTGTTCATTTGCTTAATGCAATGGTTACAGCGACAGCTTGTGACTGATGCTGCCGCCCGACAGTCGATGATGAGTGTCATGGAGGCTTGATAAGAACAAAAAACCGCTAACAAGGTCCTCCTACACTCCTTAACTGCTAGATCAGCAAAAACAGAATATGTTCTTAGGGTTATCTCCAGCCACTTGGATCTTTAAGGTACAGAGAAATGGCATAATGTATTAGGGTACATAGAAAGGATGAAACTTATGAATGTTATGATCCAAAAGTGATTTGATGATTAAGATGGTAACACACCTGCCTGGTAGGTAACACACCTGCCTGGTCAGTAACACACCTGCCTGATAGGTAACACACCTGCCTGGTAGGTAACACACCTTCCTGGTAGGTAACACACCTTCCTGTTAGGTAACACACCATCCTGGTAGATAACACACCTGCCTGGTAGGTAACACACCTGTATGGTTGGTAACACACCTGCCTGGTAGGTAACACATCTGCCTGGTAAATAACACACCTTCCTGGTAAGTAACACACTTGCTTGGTAGGTAACACACCTGCCTGGTAGGTAACACACCTTCCTGTTAGGTAACACACCTGCCTGGTAGGTAACACACCTGCCTGGTAGGTAACACTCCTTCCTGGTGGGTAACTCACCTGCCTGGTAGGTAACACACCTGCCTGGTAGGTAACACTCCTTCCTGGTAGGTAACACACCTACCTGGTAGGTAACACACCTTCCTGGTAGGTAAAGCACCTTCCTGTTAGGTAACACAACTCCCTGGTAGGTAACAAACATTCCTGGTAGGTAAAACACCTTCCTGGTAGGTAACACACCTGCCTGGTAGGTAACACACCTGCCTGGTAGGTAAAACACCTTCCTGGTAGGTAACACACCTTCCTGGTAGGTAAAACACCTTCCTGGTAGGTAACACACCTGCCTGTTAGATAACACACCTGCCTGGTAGGTAACACTCCTTCCTGGTAGGTAACACACCTACCTGTTAGGTAACACACCTTCCTGGTAGGTAAAACACCTTCCTGGTAGGTAACACACCTTCCTGGTAGGTAACACACCTGCCTGTTAGGTAACACACCTTCCTGGTAGGTAAAACACCTTCCTGGTAAGTAAAACATCTTCCTGGTAGGTAACACATCTGCCTGTTAGATTACACACCTTCCTGGTAGGTAAAACAACTTCCTGGTAGGTAACACACCTGTCTGGTAGGTAATACACCTGCCTGGTAGGTGAAACACCTTCCTGGTATGTAACACACCTTCCTGGTAGGTAAAACATCTTCCTGGTAGGTAACACACCTGCCTGTAGGTAACACACCTGCCTGGTAGGTAACACTCCTTCCTGGTAGGTAACACACCTGCCTGTTAGGTAACACACCTTCCTGGTAGGTAAAACACCTTCCTGGAAGGTAAAGCACCTTCCTGGTAGGTAACACTCCTGGTAGGTAGCACACCTGCCTGTTAGGTAACACACCTTCCTGGTAGGTAAAACACCTTCCTGGTAGGTAAAACACCTTCCTGGTAGGTAACACACTTGCCTGGTAGGTAACACACCTTCCTGGTAGGTAAAACACCTTCCTGGTAGGTAACACACCTGCCTGGTAGGTAACACACTTGCTTGGTAGGTAACACACCTGCCTGGTAGGTAACACACCAGCCTGGTAGGTAACACACCTTCCTGGTAGGCAACACACTTACTTGGTAGGTGACACACCTGCCTGGTAGGTAACACACCTTCCTGGTAGGTAACACACCTGCTTAGTAGGAAACGCACCTGCCTGGTAGGTAACAAACCTGCCTTGTAGGTAACACACCTTCTTGGTAGGTAACACACCTCCCTGGTAGGTAACACACACCTTCCTGGTAGGTAACACATCTGCCTAGTAGGTAACACACCTTCCTGGTAGGTAACACATCTCCCTTGTAAGTAACACACCTGCCTGGTAGGTAACAAACCTTCCTGGTAGGTAACACACCTTCCTGGTAGGTAACACACCTGCCTGGTAGGTAACACACCTGCCTGGTAGATAACAAACCTTCCTGGTAGGTAACAAACCTGCCTGGTAGGTAACACACCTGCCTGGTAGGTAACACACCTCCCTGGTAGGTAACACCCCTTCCTGGTAGGTAACACATCTTCCTGGTAGGTAACACACCTCCCTGGTAGGTAACACACCTTCCTGGTAGGCAACACACCTCCTTGGTAGGTAACACACCTCCCTGATAGAACATTTGACGATTCATCAAATCGTTGGCTATAAGGAAATATCATGTTACTGTTCTGTACTTCTATATCTAAGTGACTGTTTATCAAATGATTTACCAGTGGTTAAGAGGGGTAGATCTGATTAACATGATAAGTACCATTAAAAGTAGGAGGCTGAAGCCCCAGCCCCTCACAGTTCCACAGTCAGCTATGTACACTCTCTGAGAGTTCAGACTTTGTTCATGATATGTATGGTTCAGAATTACGTAGTAAACATTAAATCTGGTGCCGTAAAATGTGCAGCACAAGATGTTTCGATTTTTGGTTATAACTTACGGTTTACATTCCGAAGGACCCCTGGCAACTGATCAGCCTAAAGCCCAATTAACTAACCCACTTTTATGATGATCGTTAAGCTGATATCGACAGAAATAAACGTAGTTTAAATCTATTACTTTTGCCAGCAAAAAGCTTAAGTGTAATTCGCCAGTCCTGACGGTACAAGCTATGGTATCAATCTGTTAATCCCGACTGCAAATAGCGTGTTACTGATCTCAATCCTGACAGCAGTAAGCATGATACACATTCGTTACTCCTAAAACGAATTAGCATGGTATTAATCCATTAATCCTAACGGCTATTAGCATAGTATTAATCTGTTCATCTTGACAATAATAAGTCTGGTATTAATCCGATAATATCGACAGTAATCAACGTGGAATTTATAAGTTAAACCTGATAGTAATAAGTATAGTATTATGTTAATCATTGCAGTAATAACCATGTTATAGATTCGTTAATCTTTACAGTGTTAACCATAACATATATCCCTTTATCCTGAGAGTAACAAGCATATAATCCGTAAAATCCTGACAATAATAAATGGTACCAGTACCCTGATAGGCGGGATATTAATCCGCTAATCATTACAGTAATAGGGATGATATTAATCCAATAATCCCTACAGCAACAAATTCTGTACTGATCCATTAAGCTTGACAATAGTAAACATTATATTAACCCCCTAATAAAGTATTATAATAATTCTTTAATCAACAATTCTACGCATAGGATTAATCAGATAATTCAAACAATAATGAACGTATCAATTTGTTAATCGTTTTAGAAATATGTGATTTATCAGCTAATCCTGACAGCATGTGCATGGTGTTAGTTAGTCTGTTATCCTTGATAATATTAAGCATGATATTAGTTAGTCTGTTATCCTTGATAATATTAAGCATGATATTAATCCCCCAGTACAGACAGTAATAAGCATAATGCTTTAATCATAATCGTAATGAATACGGTATCAATTCGTTAATCGTGCCAGTAATAAGCATGGTATTAATCCCTTAATTCTGCAGTAATATTCAATCAGATATATAATCCTGACAGTAGTATGGTAGTCATTCGTTAATTCTGACAATAATAAACATGTTATTAATCGATTATCCTGAAAATGCTTAACAGTAAAAAGTTAATTGTTAGTAATAAACATGAAAATAATCCAGTAATCCTGACAGCAGTAAACGTGGCATTAGTTTTAATCCTGACAGTAATAACTATGGTATTAATACATCAATCCTGACAGTAATGAATATAGTATTAATCCGTTAAACTTGACATTAGTATGGTATTAATCCATTATTCCTGACCAATAAGCGTGATACCAATCCTTTCATCCTGATTAATAAGCATAGTATCAATCCGTTAATCCTAACAGTAATGAGCATGGATTAATCCGTTAATCCTGACAGTAATAAGAATGGTATCAATCCACTCATCCTGACAGTATTAAAAGTGGAAGTAGTCCTTTAATCCTGACTAATAAGCATGGTATCAGTCCGTTAATCCTGACAGTGACATGCATGGTATGAATTAATCCTTTCAGAAATAAGCATGGTATCAGTTCGTTAATCATGTCAGTAATAAGCATAGGATCATATTGTTCACCCTGACAGTAACATACAGAGTGATAATCCATTAATCCTGACAGTAATGTGTAGGGTAATGAGTCTCGTAATATGCAGGATAATAATCCTTAATATATGGCAATAATCCGCTCAAACTGTGAGTAAAAAGCACGCTATTCACCCATTAATCTTGACTGTATTTGATATATTGATCAATCGCCTGAGAATATTACAAAGACTCAAGTGTTCTCGGTACTTACATGTCAGTTGTTGGTTTAAGTGATTCTCAGTAGGTGTAAGTGGCAGTTGTTGGTGTAATTCTAGTGATAAATGCAAGATACAGTTGTTTTAGGTTAGATTTTCAACCATCATTTAAAAAGTTGCAACTTCGCTATATGTAGAAAAACTGTATTTATTGAGGTATCTGAAGGGGGCATTATTCCCCATTACCTGACGTGGGCAATATCTCCTACTATGTCAGGTGAGGGAATTATCCTCACCATGTCTGACAAGGGCCATGTTCCTCACCATGCATAACACTGCACTATGAGTGGAAAAAAGATCCGATGATGTTACCGGCTCGTGGTTCTAGTATCATTGTACGAGACGAGATAACGTTCAGCAGTATTGTGTGTAATACGGGTAGGAGACTCAGGTGTCTGGTGTTGCAGGTGTGGAGGAGGATGGGGAGGTTGGTGAAGAGAACGTGGAAGAACTACGGGAGAGGCTGCGCCAGATGAAGGCTATGGTCAGCGAGCGAGCCTCCATTAAGAAGTCCGGTAAGTATAGTGGCTTCAGACGCCTCTCCTTCCCTACCTGTATGTATCTCTGAGTTATATACATGCGAGTTGATCTGACACACGTTTAAGTTGCTCAGGAGACGTATACGTATTGCTGGGGCATGTGTGTGATCGCTAGGCTACGACTGTGGGTCAGTAGAGTAAGGCCTCCTGAGGGCGGGGTGGGTCAGTAGAGTAAGGCCTCCTGAGGGCGGGGTGGGTCAGTAGAGTAAGGTCTCCTGAGGGCGGGGTGGGTCAGTAGAGTAAGACATCCTAACACATTAATATTGCAGGGATCGACGAGGGGTTCCTGAGTGTGGTGTTCGCCTGCATTCTCGTCGTCATCGTTGGGGTGACGCTGTACGCCTTCGTCGTCCTCTACGCCGCCGTTCACAGACGATGGACAGAAAATCCCGACGAATGAGATTAATCTGTAGTTGCTTCTCCTGACAACCCTCTCATGGAAGGGGCGCATCACCCATTCTAAGTCTCTGTTACCCAGACGTAATCCACATCTTTCTTTCTCACAAACCACAACATCTGATATTCGCCATTCTGCTTCTTTTCCCCGTTACTGTTGTTATGCTGCAAATGGTTACGACTGATCAAGTCACACTCCATATTCCCCCCCATAACACGGGAGTTGCATCTGTTTGCACTACACACACGGATAAGTTGATCCCAGACTTTCCCTCGACCCCCAGCATAATGACACAACTCTGTCATTCACACAAAACATGAAGTTTCATCTTCATATTTTTGATATCTTTAAGACGTGACCTAAGAGCTGATAATGCTGCTCAGGTGGAGCACTCAAATACATTGTATCAAAATTTGGGGTGATTCATGGAAAATACAGATCAGTGTAGTTCTGTTTATACCATTTAGCAATATCAGCTACAGTAACTCCTCGAAACAATATTCTATCGAACTATATACGCATCTGGACAATTGATCACTTTTAATACGACAATAATACGAAAGATTCTATAAATGTACAGCTAGCCCACGCAGTGTTGTTAGTATTCCAAAATGTTCCTAATACTTTGGACACGCTAGAAGAGTCGAGATGTGTAACGGCTTTGGGACCACAGTATTACCTAAACGGCAACTTCGTCGGTATCAGGAAAATGGATTCCCTGAAGAGTTTTGCGTTAAACTAAAGTACAGGTTAGGTAGCCTAGCCATACGTCATACATAATATGCGTACATAAGGGCCTAACACTACATCCAGTCTGACACTCGCCTAACAAGCCTCTCTTTGATTAAAGGATAGAGACAGTCAACATATTCTTTTCTTTCTCAGTAAACTAAGTCCAGTTCCACCGAGAGACTAAAGAGTTACTTGCCCAAAACCTTAAAGTATGGACAAAAGACAGACAACTTAAATCTAATATCTATTGGTGTGGATTAATGTGGATATATGAAGTCATAATGTTTGGAGTTTTATCTGTATTTTTAAAAATATTTAATCAAAATAATAATGATTTCTCTAAGAGATATATTTTCTGAATGGAATTATGCTACATGTTTCAGTCAAGTACAATGACTTATCTTCCTCGCAGGTTTACGCTGGGGTATCTAAATGTATGTGGATATAACCAAGATGAAAAGAAAGGAGGGAGAGGTAGTATGTTTGAGGAAAGAAGCCTGGATGTCCTGACTCTGCGGGAAACAAAGCTCAGGAGTAAAGAAAAGGAATGGTTTGGTAACGCCTTAGAGGTAAAATCACGGGTTGGTGTGAGGCTGGAATTATGGGAATGTGTGAAAAAGTGCATGGAAATGAGTTCAAGACTGATGTGGGTAAAAATGAAATTGGACTGTGAGAGATGGGTGCCTATGCTCTTGACCACGAGAAAGATGATATATGGCGTTTTGGGAGCAGCAGAGTGAGTGTGTCACCTTTTAATTCAAGAGATCGAGTATTAATGACGGATAATTTAAATACGAGAGTGAGTAATGTGGCATTTTGGGTATTCAGTAAGGTGAATTGGAATGGTGAACAGCTTGTGAAGTTGCGTGCGGAAAAAGGAATGGTGACTGGGAAAACCTGGTTGAAAAGAAGGGATATGTATACGTGGGTGAGTAGGAAAGATGGTAAGAGGGCATTATGGATTACATAATTGGTGCGTATGCAAATCAGATTCTCTTAATGTGTTGAGAAGGGCAGATGGTGGGATACCTGATCATTACCTGGTGGAGGCAAGAATGAAGATTTGTGGATGTTCTCGGAAAATATAAAATCATATGAGAGAGACGAAGATGGTGGAAGTAAGTGAGCCTGGACAAGAGACTTGTGTGAAGAAACACCAAGCGAGATTGGGTGTACAAGGGCATAAGGTGAGAGTAAACGAAGCAAGGGGAGTGGGTGAGGAATGTGAAATATTTAGGGAAGCAGTGCTGGCATGTACGAGAGAAGTGGATGGCATGCAGGAGGTGGGCAGGTGAAAATGGGTAGTGAGTGCTGGAATGATGAAGTAAAGTTGCTAGTAAAAGAGAAAAGAGAGGTGTGTGGACGATACTACAGGGAAGGAGTGCAATTGATTGAGAAATGTACAAGAGAAAGCATTAAGAGGTCGAGATAGTTGCAGGGGTTGAAAAATAGGGCAAATGAGAGTTGGAGTGAGGGAGTATCAGTAAACTGCAGAGAAAATAAGATATCTTGGAAGGTTAATAGCGTTAGAAAAACAAGAGAACAAATGAGAACATAGGTGAATGGGGTAAAGGGGCAGGTGTTAAAAGATAGTGCTGAGGTGAGGAGACAAGGTGTTTTGAAGGTCTGTTGAATGTGTATGATGAGAGGGTGGCAGATGTAGGATATTTGGATCGGGGTGGTGAGTGAAAGAGTCATGGAAAGTGGTCTGGTGATGAGAGAAGAAAAGGTTAAAGGCTTCCGGAAGATGAAATGTGGATGGTATTGCACTGAATTTCTTAAAAAAGGGATTTTGTTGGTTGGTTAGGATTTTCAGTGGATGTATGCATCATAATGAAATCCCTGAGGGCTGGTGGAATGCATGTATAGTGCCATTTTATAAAGGCAAAGGGGACAAAGGTGAGTGTTCACACTAGAGAGATATAAGTTCGTTGGTGTACCTGAAAAGTTGTGTGGGAGAGTGGTAATGGAGAGGGTGGAGGCATGCAGAGAGCATCAGACTGGGGAAGAGCAGTGTGGTTTCAGAAGTGATAGAGGATGTGTGGATCAGGTGTTTGCTTCTAAGAATATGTCTGAGAAACAGATGGATTTGTAAGTGGCATTTATGGATCTGGAGCAAGCATATGATACGGTTGACAGAGATGATTTGTGGAAGATCTTACGAATACGTAGTGTCAAAGGAAAGCTAACAGAAACAGTGGGAAGTTTTCATCTAGAGTATAAGGTGAGTGTGCAGTAGGTATAGAAGAGTTAGTGGATCTAGGTGAAGTGGGTCTGTGGCAGGGGTTATGTGTATTATGGATGGGGTGGTTCGGGAGGTAAATGCGAGGGTCTTGGATATAGCGTGGAGTATGCAGTCTGTAGGGGGTGAGACGTCCTGGGAAGTGAGTCATGTGCTGTTTGCTAATAACACAGCACTGTGGCAGGTTCGAGTGAGAAACTGCAGAAGTTGGTATCTGAGTTTGGGAGAGCGTCTGAAAGGAGTAAATTGAAAATAAATGCGAACAAAAGCAAGGTTATTAGGTTTAAAAAGCTGAGGGACATGTTAGCGGGGGTGTAAGTTTAAATGGAGAAAAATTGGAGGATGTATGATGCTTTTTATACCTGGAGGTGGACATGGCACCGGCAACGAATGGAACTATATAAACGGATATGAATCATAGGGTGGGTAAGGTAACGAGAGCCCTGGGAGCACTGAGGTATTTGTGGGAAGAGAAGTCGTTACCTTGGAGCGCAAAAATGGGTATATTTGAAGGCAGAGTAGTTGTGCAGGTGTGAGGCATGGGCTGTAGATGAGAATGTGCGGAGGAGGATTTACGTATTGGAAATGAAATGTTTGAGGACAATATATGGCGTGAGGTGGTTTGATGTTTAAGTAATGAAAGGGTAAGAGAGGGTTGCGGTAATAACTAGAATGTGGTTAGAAGAGCTAAATATGGTGTGCTGAAATGGTTTAGACATTTGGAGGGAATGAGAGAGGAGTTGATGAAGAGAATATATGTGTCAGAAGTGGAGGGAACAAGGAAATGTAGGAGACTAAATTGAGATAGAAGGAAGTAGTGAAAAAGATTTTGAGAGCTCGTGACCTGAACATGTAGGAGGATGAAAGGCGTGCACGGGATAGAGTGAATTGCAGCGATGTGTTATACACGGGGCAACCAGGGTATATGAAGCAGTCTGAGGAAACTATGGAAAGGTCAGTGGGGTCTGGATGTGGATAAGGAGCTGTGGTTTCGGTGCAATACACATGACAGCTAGAGAATGAAAGTGAAAGGAGGAGGCCTTTCTTCGTTTGTTCCTGGCGCTACCTCGCTAACGCAGGAAAGAAAGAAGAGAGGATTTTTTTTTTTTTTTTTTTTTTTTTTTTTTTACAAAATCCTCGTAGCCAACCATCTGTGTTATGAACATTAGTTACTCCAGGGCGGCAGGGAAGGACTTGTTAAGCAGGAGAGAGACCATCCTAGTATTTGATAATGAATATATTTCATACAATCTCCATGAGCACAAAGGCACAATCCCGGCCTTTGACATTACCCTTAAGGATCAAGTCATCATACCCAAAGCCGTGATGTGCTCAAGGGTCGTTCCGTCGTGTTCAAGGAGTAGTGTTATAAACTAAGAAGCTTGTGGTTGAGTGGATAAAGGTCAACTAACATCTCCATAAAAGGCAGAGTTCCATAATCACTCCCTGAATTTTCAACATTTTTTTCTAATGTAATAAGTAGTGGTTTTAAGAGACTTGACTGGTATACAGATTCGTGTCTTCCTTTGCTTCGATTCCATTTGTCTAATGAAAGAAATGGTAATATAATACAGAGTTCCTTACTCTACATAATTCGTTCATTCAATATTACAAACAGTCTCAAATGTACTCTCATGCCAGGTGGTTCATTGAAGTCATCCATCATTAGTTGTTAAAGTTCCTTGAATACTGTGACCAGGACACAACTACTGGCCCATCTTAAGTTAGTCAGGGCAACCACTGGTCTATCTTGAGTCAGGTGAGGCCGTATATAAAGACACAACCAATCTTAAGTTGGTGAGGCTGACCATTGGTTCATTTTAGACCAGCGTATAATCAGTGAATCTTAGGTGAGGCAGGAGACCAGGACACAACGAATGGCCCATTGTAAGTTAGGTTATCCACTCGCTCAACTTAAGTTGGATGAGGCCGGAGACCAGGACATAAACACTTGCCCATCTTAGGTGATGCTGGAGACCAGAACACCACCACTGGCCCATTTTAAACTCTGTGAGGCCAGAGACTATGTCACAACCACTTAAGTTTGGACGTTGTTCATACATAACAAGACTTGCATATTTTGTCACATGTTTTGTGTTGAGAATATTCAAATGCAACTTACGTTACAAATAATTCTTTTATAACAATGTTAATTTAACTAAACAGTAATATTAACAAATCAACCACTTTCTCAGAGGATATGACGAAGCAGAAAGTACTGGGCAGCTGAACATAGATTTTAGGCTGTGTCACACCTAAATTCTATTACTGTGGCCTTTTGTAAGGCTGTGGCTCAAGGCACAGCAGGAAACTAGTTAGGTACACATCTTCTAGTGACCACGTTTCCTACCTAATAAACTGGTACAGTATTTTCAAAAGAGTTTCTTTTTCCTACTTTTCCAGATACTAGACCAAACAGATTAGAGGATCACATTGTATGAAACATTTACAGATTGTCTGCAGGTTCTATAAATCTTTATGTTATTACTGATTAGTAATAAAATAGAATTATCAGCAGATAACGATGCATCTACTCTTGATGTAACATTCTAGATCATTGTTATTTTGGTGTTACAGGATGGGATGGTATAACGTATTTACTTCAAACATCATATTGTTTCACGGTACCAAGTGATGTAGGATCTGTGAAAGTTATGTAGTCAGTCCCTCCTCCAACAACCTCCTGTAGGAGTTTTGTAATCAGTCACTCCTGCAACTTTCTGTAAGAGTTATGTTGTCAGTCACTCCTCCTACAACCTTCTGTAGGAGTTATGTTGTCAGTCACTCCTCCTACAACCTTCTGTAGGAGTTATGTAGTCAGTCACTCCTCCTGCAACCTTCTGTGGGAGTTATGTAGTCAGTTACTCTTCCTACAACCTCCTGTAGGGGTTTTGTAGTCAGTCACTCCTCCCACAACCTTCTGTAGGAGTTATCTAGTCAGTCACTCCTACAATTTTCTGTAGGAGTTATGTAGTCAGTCACTCCTGCAACTATCTGTAAGACTTATGTAGTCAACCCCTCCTTCTATAACCTCTTGTAGGAATTTTGTAGTCAGTCACTCCTCCTACAACCTTCTGTAGGAGTTATGTAGTCAGTCACTCCTCCTACAACCTTCTGTAGGAGTTATGTAGTTAGTCACTCCTGCAACCTTCTGTAGGACTTATGTAGTCAGCCCCTCCTTCTAAAACCTCCTGTAAGAGTTTTGTAGTCAGTCACTTCTCCTACAACCTTCTGTAGGAGTTATGTAGTCAGTCACTCCTCCTGCAATCTTCTGTAGGACTTATGTAATCAGCCCCTCCTCCTACAACCTCCTGTAGGAGTTTTGTAGTCAGCCCCTCCTCCTAAAACCTTCTGTAGGAGTTATGTAGTCAGTCACTTCTCCTAAAACCTTCTGTAGGAGTTATGTAGTCAGTCACTCCTCGTACAACCTTCTGTAGGAGTTATGTAGTCAATCACTCCTCCTACAACCTTTTGTAGGAGCTGTGTAGTCACTTCCGCCTCCGGTATACTCTATTGGCTCAGAAGCATGTTGTTGCATCATGTGACCTTCCTCAAGCCTCCACTCTGGGACCTCTTGACCTTGATATCAAGTTCCATCATTCTGCCTGGCATCTGTCTGGTGACACCCTGCCAAACTTTATACATATCTCATCAATTTTTCTCATGGCTTCCGGGGTGCCAAATTGTCTCGAGTCTTTTTACAAGGTGAAGGAGAGAAAGGCTAACTGTGCTAAAGAACAAAAAAAAAAGGGGGGGGGAGGTTAAAAGGTAGGGCAGGTGTCCTGGGGTGTTGGTGCATGGCAAGTGAGGTAAGGGGGTGCTGCTGCAGGAGCAGGAGCTGTAGTAAGGCAGGACAGAGACAAGTTGCATAATTTCTGGTGATGCTGCAGAAGGGAGGAGAGGTTGTTAAAAGTCCCATGGCTCTACTGCAGAAGGCAGAGGCCATTGGTCAGGTTTTCTGGTCCAGGAGGGCGGACGCTCGTCCCGAGGGCCACGTTTATACCGCAGGAAGAAGACCCCATACTGTAGGAGGATGTAGTCCATGCCAGGCCACCTGAACTACCTCACGCTGGACCATCTGGGTCATCCCACGCTAAGCCACCTGGGCCCATGCTGGCCCTCGTTACCGCTTGACCTAAGAGAGGCTGGTGAATTTTTGTTACTCCGAATATGATGGACAAAGCCTCTTTCTCTATTTGTGCATAGTTTTTCTCGCCTTGGGTAAGAGTTCTCGAGACATATGCAGTGAGTCTTTCTTCACTGTTATCCACTATGTGACACTTATGACAGCACTTAATCCATAGCCTTATGCATCACAAGCAAGCCATAGTGTTCTACTGGTATCACAGTGGAACAAAACATCAGTACTAGACAGAGCAGCTTTACAATCCTCAAATGACCTCTGAGTTGCACTGCTCCATTTCAATGGAGTCATTTCTTTAACAGTTCATGCAGAAGGGCCAAAACTAATGAAAGTTTGCTCAAGAAGCTTGAATAATACTGTATCATTCCCAGGAAAACTTTCAATTCACTAACATTTTTTGGAGCAGGTAAATCTAATGTCTCTTACTTTATCTTCTACTAGTCTCAGCCCTTCTGCATTCACTTTGTAGCCAAGATAAGTTACTTCTTTAGCTAGAAATGAACATTTGTTCTTGTTTAGCCAGACATTGTGTGCCAGAAATCTTTCAAATACTGTAGGAGGAGTTTTGACATGATTCTGGATGTCACTATCAACAATAAGGACATCATCCTGAAAACATAACACATATGGAAGACCCACAAGAATTTTGCCCATGGTGCACTGAAATAACTTTGGTGCACTTTTAACCCCATAAGGCAACCTTTTGAACTTATACAATCCTTTCTGAGTATTGATGGCAGGGTACTGTTGACTTTCAGCATCAACACTGACTTGAGCATATACCTGGGTCAAGTCTAACTTAGTGAAAATGGTTCCGCCTGTCAGTACAGCAAACAAATCTTGAGAAGTTGGTAAGGGATATTGCTCATCCTCAACAGCTTGATTAATGGTAACTTTATAATCACCACATAATCTGACAGATTTATCAGCTTTAGTTACAACTACTATAGGAACAGCCTAATTGTTCTTGGCAGTTTTCTCTTAGAGCTCCATTCTAGAACAGTCCAGAATTAATGAAAGGATAACTTCTTCAAAGCAACTATATAATGATTCACTGATTCATCTGCCCCTCTATCTCTTGAGCCAAATTTGTAACTTTCAATCATCTCAAGTGGACCAAGATCAAAATGTTGCTTCAGATCCTTGGTAATCTGAATCAGTGTAGCGTCTTTGGGTTTGGCCGGAGCAAGCAAACTGACAAGAATAGAATAAACATTGGCTCCTACCTCTGTCAAAAAGATTGCATTCCTTTTCTCTTCAAGGGTCTTTTTCTTCTGAGCATCACCTCCGTCATCTACTAATTCATTTGCCAGGAAGAGGAGGTCCATTCTCTTGCAGTATGATATGAAGTTCTCCCTGTCTGCATGGTACCTCCCCACTGCCAGCCATTGTTGCCCCATTCACTATAGTTTTCCACATTCAGAGAAGCCTTCCCTTCAGTGGTCGCTGTCCTCTCTTTAGAGACGCTACCAGCACTTTGTTTATCCCATCCTCGTCGGCAGTGTTATATCTTAATTGGGAGAAATGGAAACCAGAGACAAACTACCTCAGGTGGTTTATAACTTTGATAAGAATAGTATAACTTAAAATGTATGTATACAAATGAAGAAAAGCAGTATATATATATATATATATATATATATATATATATATATATATATATATATACAACAGCGG
>JAYMFT010051085.1:0-15239 GCA_038088735.1 Panulirus argus
CTCTCTCTCTCTCTCTCTCTCTCTCTCTCTCTCTCTCTCTCTCTCTCTCTCTCTCTCTCTCTCTCTCTCTATCTGCCCCAGCCCGGCCCGGCTCCTTATGCCGAGTGTCTCCCGACGGCTCGGCTCAAACCCCGAGAGCGCTCCCTACCGAAGCCCCAATTATTCAGGACAGCCGCGCTCACCACCAAACTGGGATTAAAAAACTTTCAGGATATAACTGAATGAAATCTCCAAAGGTTTACGAATATTTCGAACACACACACACACACACACACACACACACACACACACACACACACACACACTCGAATTTATTATGATTTCCCCTCCAAAAAAATTGCAAAATAAGACGCAATAAACATACTGGCTGTGTGTGGGTGTTGTAGTGCAGTTGTGTGTGGGTGTGTCGAGAGTGTGTAGCGGTACTCACGGTCTGGGTGCGGGTGTGGAGGGTGTCGTACACCTCATGGCCGGATGACACATTGTGGAGGCGTTGGGGTTTGTGGCTCACGTCCTTCATCTGTCCTGTAAAGAAAACCGGATTTAGTGGCGAGCCTGCTGGTCCCGGGTGGTGGGGGAGGGGGAGGAGGGAGGGGGAGGAGGGAGGGGGAAGAAGGAGGGTGGCAGGAGGGGAGGAGCGGCACGGAGGAGAGATAGGGGGTATGACACTTGGAGTGTGGGGGGGCTGGCTGGTGCCCCTTCCTTCAACCAAACTCTAAAAATCAATTTACAATTAATTTACAAATATGAATAAGAATTCCGAGTGGATTTCGTAAATGCTGAACCCCCATAACCCCACTAGAATTTACATACGACAGCCTTACTGTCTTATGGCACCCAACATGCAAGCAAGACGTGTAAACATTTCTATAGTATCAATAAACATTATGTAAGTATATATATATATATATATATATATATATATATATATTATCAGATAAGTTCACCTTGAAGCTCTTCTGGTCTTTTTAAAGCTGAGGTCAAGACCCACGACCGACGCCCCGAAGCCTGAGTGATATTTAATGATACAAAACAATGTCGACGTAAAAACGAAAGACTTAAAATCTTTTTGTGAGATCTGGAAAAAAAGTTAAAGTAGATTCCCTGATGCTGACCAAAGCCCGCTTTGTATATATATAAGAAAAAAAAAACATAAAATCATGAACCCGGTTTATGCAGGTCATAGATTAAACATTTATATTTACTCTTCATTTCCATTTTTTCATTAACTTTTAATTCCGGAGCGAGGCAAGAGATGGCGCCCGGAGGACAAGCTCTGGGTAAGGCAGCGACACTTACCCCGTCCGACCGTGGCTAGCCAGTTTGTTGCCTCTCCTTGCGGCAGCCAAACCCAACCCGACTGTGGATTCAACCAAGGCCAACCGACCCAAAGGAGAGGAGGGCGTGGGGTGACGGGGAGGGCATGGTGTGACGAAAAAGACGTGGTGTGACGGCGAGGGCGTAGTGTTACGGTGAGGGCGTGGTGTTACGGTGAGGGCCAGGATGGCCGCGCCCCACGTCTCCTCCTCCCCGTCCCAGCCAGCTAAACATAGCATTAATCTCACACGGTCCAGGATCAATTAGCAGACCTGTCGAACTTGTGGCTTGTGTGTGTGTGTGTGTGTGTGTGTGTGTGTGTGTGTGTGTGTGTGTGTGTGTGTACTCCGGAAAATCTGGTCACTGGAAACTGCTGTGGTTAACAACTGTGTTCATCCAAACGCCCGTATGCCCTTAAAAGCACGACACTGCCAGCCTTGCGCACGGTGATACGACCCTTGAGGACGGCGGTGTACGACCCTTGGGCATGTTGGCCTGACCTTTTGAACCTGGTCAGCCCGTTAGACTCAAAGGCTGTGTCGGCGTGCTCAAGGGTCGTACCGGCGTAACCCAAGGGTCGTACCAGTGTGTTCAAGGGTCGTACCGGCGTGTTCAAGGGTCGTTCGTACCGTCGTGCTCAAGGGGTCGTACCGTCGTGCTGTATTTCCTTCCGTTTTATCTTGTTTCCATACGCCTAATCTCATCCCGTACGTTCGTGCGTGCGTTGACCCACTGCCGTTCACCTACTCTGCCAAAACACCACGGGAATAATTTTCTGTGTCACTTCTGCTCCTTGTTACTGCTACGTATCCCGTAATATTTCACAAAATTACTGTTCCCTTCTCCGTTACTGATACATTTCGTCAATGGACTTAGCCAGCGGTCATTTTGGGTTCCACATTCAATATATCAGAGTGATTAAATGATTTATAATCGCTGATTTTAAACAAAAGGTTTCTGCTCTGCGAGGAGTCGGTCGCAATAAATCAGGGGGACAACGTGTGGGCGAACGGTTTCGCCAGTTAGCTCACGCAAAAGTCATTTGTCCTGGGTTTTCTGGCTGCCTCCGTGATTGAATCTTAACAGAGATGAAAAGCCATCGATGTGTTCTCGTCCGGGAACACGAGCAATGGATTAATTGCGGAGAAAAATGATCCGGAGGCGAGCAACGCCATACGAGACTAGGGTGGGTGGCGGACCCTGGCCGGCAAAGCTGGTCCGAGCAGCTCCTCTAGAGAGGCGCTAACCGCACGCCACTCCACCTGGCGCTGCCGTAACTGAGGACTAAGCGAATGAACGCACGAGATGGCTCGATGTACCAAGACTCTGTTCCCTGGAGGCTGGGAGGGAGAGGTGCTGAGTTACGCTTTAGGTGTGGGTCTCCTGACTGGTGGTCCTCTTTGGCTGCTGCTCTGTGGTTCTCTGTGGCTGTCACAATGCCATCCAGGGTACGATACTGCGGCTGGAGTCACACGGTAAACCACCCGGGATCAGTATTGCTTTATTCGACACGTAGAATTCATGTAAGCACATTAACTGACGATCCAGAAGGTCAGTACTGTTGCCTGCGTCTCCAGGTGTGCGAGCGAGCGATCACATCTCACTGCTACATGAAAAAAATAAGTCACTTATGCTAACAATTGTCTAAATGCCGCTTATATTCCCCACAGTCTTGCGAAACGCTTGATACCTTTCTCAGGGGAAGGTGAAAGATTTAAATATTTCCGTCATGTGATGAGCCAAGGGGGACAAGATCCTGGCCGGGTGGAAGGTTGAGGAGCGGGAGGAAGCAATAAATCGGGCACATGACGGTGCCACTCCACTACCTGCTGGGGATAACACATCCGAACCGTCCCAGCCTCTGGGTGGTAGCGTCGTCCTCCTCTTGCCTCTAGTAAGACCTGACACTTTCGACACCCATTGCACGACGGCCATACTGCCCTCTGCTTCAAATCCTGCCTGAACTGGCTCTATACTACCTGAGGCGACCCTTTTGCCTGCTGGTGTAGGAACCTACAAGCCAAGCCCACCATCGGTACCTCATGAAGTCAGTGCCACACTGTGTCACACCGGGTATCGTGTGACGTACCCAGTTTTTGTGTGGGATTCCTTTACTCCAACGCCTCACTCGGGTCAAGGGGTCAGGCAAACCGTCACGAACGACCCGGTCCACCGTGACCAGTCGTCTGGGTCGTTAACGTACACAGAACCCTGGTCTCCCTGGGGGTCGTTCCACCACCTCAGGTCACTGCCTGACAACCCAGCGACGTGGCTTCTGACCTCTGTGGAATCATTTTATGGCATTTGACCTCTGAAGCACTGCCCTAAAATAAGGTCACCGTTTATCGCATGCAGTCTCTGTACGTTGAACACATTTCCCTCCCTCACCTGTCAGTGAAGCGGACCTGGAGTAGAGATAGGTTAAAGGTATGAAACCCTAACGACATTTATACATTTACACCTAGTTAGGTGTATGTATACTGAAGAACGGGTATGATGTGTATCTCCGTCAAAGAGGCAGGTGTTTTCCCTGGCTAACACCCAGCTACAGAATCAAGGTGGTGCATTTACATACACGTCCTGCCACTACCAAAAAGCTGGCATGAAAAAAAAGAATATATCTACCAGAGATGATTACCGTTCTGTATACACACTCTGCCTCTGACTGCCAAAAGCATAATAAACCAACTCTGCCTGAATGATTAAAACATTTAAATGGCAGACACACACACACACAAACAAACCCACGGCTCTCCTGAAGATAACATCTGATAGTTTACCAGCGACTCATAATTTGAGTTTTCGGGTAAAGCCTCAGGATTTTTATCAACATTTCCGTCATTTTGCGAGACTCCCAAAGCTAAACAACCTAGTACTATAAACTCGACCCATGTGTGAGAACTAGAGCAATGGTCGCCTTACTGACATCTCAGTACCGCAAGGATTGGGTCCAAAATTACCAATAGAAACGATTAAAATCTTGCGTCATGGATTCTGAAGATACTCGTCTACTCATAATTTGAGACGGAGGGGTCAACACCATGGCATAGGTCAGGTCATATACCGCCTGGTTGCCTATGTAAATAGCTATCACCGTTCTTGCACAAGACTGTTTTCTCCTCACATCTATCAAGGCAGAGACGCACCAATGCTCATGTGTCAATATGTTTCACAGTGTGAGTCTTTTTCATGTAAAAAAAAAAAAGGCCTCAGCTTCTATGAGGACAAGGGGTGTATACCTCCACGGATACTACTTTATAGCAGCCAAGATGGCCTAGCCTTGATGTCAGCTGGTCAGGACATGGACGAAGCGTTGTAAGAACCCAGACCGAAGCCACAGCGAGACGGGTCCGTGGTGATTACAGCCGTCTGGCGCGCCAGACCTCAGGAGTCAGCACACCAATGGCATATTCCGATAAAATCCCGAAATTACGAACTTATGACAACAACAACCACAGAGTCGTATCCACTGCCTGTGCATCAGGGACTGTGTGGCCAGCGTCGGGCGCGCGAGGGGGTAGCGGCAGGGAGGAGGGAGCGAGCGACACCACCCTACCTTCGTCAGGGAGGTCTCTCTCTCCTCCCCTCCTCCTCACCCTCGTCCGCCGCTATACCCGTCCCTACTTCTCCGACGCTCGCCTCAATTTGGCCGGGAATGGGCCCGGCCGGAGATTCCATCAGACCGCTGCATATTAACGTCGCTGCTTCCTGTTTACTAGTCAATCATCACCCAATCTGACAACTTGGGATGTGACAGGAAACGGCGAGATAAAAGCTCCGACGAGGCAATTTAATGCGCTGGTGCTCCACGATGGAACAGTAATGTGGGATGGGGGGAGGTGGAGGGGAGGATAAGGGAAAGGTCGCATGAGGTGTTAACAGAGTAATGGAGGGGGAGGAGGAGGTTATGGGGAGAGGAGAGGAGGAGGGGAGCTTGCAGGAGACTCTGCTTAGCCTCGCATTGGATCATGAGGAGGTAGTGCCCACGTGTCCAGCAGCAGCGAGGGAGGGAGGGAACCACGTGGTGAGGGCTGGCCACACGGGGTGTGAGTAACCCAACACACATGAGAGCGACAGACGAGCACTAAAACACGGGTGATCCCATTCCACCCGTAGCAGTGGCGTAGTCTCTGACCCCACAACAAGAAGGTATATCAACTCAAGACTATTTTCCACGACTATCCCACTCGGGAAATCCGTTGTAGATTTCATGAAGATTGTGAGACAGACAAAGTTGACATTTCAAGTGTCCTTCAGTGACCATGAGGCTAGAGAGTAACTCCAAGCACCACAGCCGCTGTGTGTGAGGCATGACACAGTGGGTGAGGAGGTGGGTGGGTGGGTGCAGTCCGGGGAAGCCAGTCTTGGCAACAACGGAGTGGATAGAGTGCGTTTGATCCGCGCTGACGGAAGAAGCTGGAGCGCGTCAGGCCTTCCCCGTCAAGCAACGCAATCCAGACGAACAGTTTCAGGAATCCGCCATTAGCTCTAGTGATAATTTGTCACGCCGTCTGTCGCCCAGTGTCAAACTGACTGATGGGAGGCGCTCAGATCTGGTGCGGTGTGGTGTGCTGTGGTGTGGTGTGGTCGAAAGTGCTCTACTCTGGTGTGCTGTACTCTTCACCATCACTGGACACGTTTCCAGGGGCTGTATCAATACAACAAAATCGTGTGGCGATTCTGTGAAGTTGCAAAACAAATGTGACTCCTGCTAGGTGCGGTCCCCAAGGTCAAGACTCTGCGTTGAGGAGGTCAGGTGGCGTCAACCGGCGGAGCTTCGCCGCTCCCCTTGACTGGCCAAGGACTCTACGGACAGCCACACCCACATATCATTACCTTTTCCAGCAGACGATCTACGTAAATAATAACATTAATAATGATAATAATAATGATAATAATAATGATAATAATAATAATAATAATTAATAGATGATGATAATAATAGAAATAATGATAATAATACTACTAATAATAATAATACTAATAATAATATTAATAATATTAATAATAACAATAATAACTGATAAATAAAAATTAGTAATAATAATAATAACAATAACTGATGAATAAAAATCAGTAATAATAATAATAATAATAATTAACAGACAATAATAATAATAATAATAATAATAATAATAATAATAATAATAAACGGTTTCTTTACTACAGGAAACCAATCAGCTGAAAATACACACCTAAGATTTTACAGAACTGGAAGATCACAGAAAGTAACCAGTAAACTAACTACTCCAGAGCCAACGATCAAGGTGTGAGGAACCTCTCTGCTGGCTTCCAAAACATTCTATGGATTTCTAACTCGTCCATGCTCGACGGACTGGGGAACAGAGACGACAGCTTTTTAAGGGACTTTCCTGCCGACGGCGCTGACGTCAAATCCCGCCTCGCCTCAGTAGTTAGTTCACCTCAAGTCGGGCTTGGCGGTGATTTTCCTAAACCACTTTAAGTCGGTGTGTCTGCGGTCGACGCCACTTACCGCGTTAGGCGCATCATGCGCCCCGCTGCTCCCAGCGGCCCCTCGCCCTGTCACACTGAAACACCTTTAACAATTTCTATCGCATTCCGGAGAAGACTTGAGACCGTCGTCTTATTGCTTGCCTGTCACTCTCTATCATCTCTCTCACCCTTGTTTTATTTGTCACAAGTTTCGAAATCCGTGTGACGCGGACGGTACGACAGAGTAGCGAGCCTAGTCAGTACGACAGCGAGCCTAGTCGGGGGGGCGACAGCGAGCCTAGTATTCACATGATTATCACTCGAGACATTTTGATCTGTTAAAATCTCCAAGAGTTCCTACATCGCTGTTCTTCTGGTGTTTGCTTGTGCGGGTGACGCTCAATCGGTGAGGAGGCTTCAGACACAGATCTTCACATGACTGGTTAAAGCGTCACTGAGTTGCAAGTATTCACCTCCAACAATATTCCAACACGAATATCTCATATTTCTTCCCCTTGCTTTTCTGTGTGTGTGTGTGTGTGTGTGCTGCTGTACTGTATAGTTTCGTCTCTTGAGAGTGAACGCACCAACACCACACATTCTACAAATACGGATCCACCATCATCAACTTAGGAAAAGGACTTCAATAAATCTCAGAGGATCTTCCTGTTGCCACTCCTCAATCCTCTGCACGGCAGAGAGAGACATCCCTCCCTCCCTCCACTCCCTCTGTATAGGGGATGCACACAACAAGGTCCCGGGAGACATCCTCACACACACGGTGTTTTAAAGATTCCCCGCCAACACCAGATCTCCCGACGATTCCAATTTGTGTGATTTATGGCGAGGAGGAGGAGGAGGAGTCTTCTTCTTCAGACGTCAGACCTTATATTGTTGATGAGACGACACTGCTCTCCTCCCTACACCTCCTCCCAGTGTCTCGCTCACACCCTAGTTCCGCAGTGGGTATGTGTGTAGTGTGTGTGTGTGTGTGTGTGTGTGTGTGTGTGTGTGTGTGTGTGTGTGTGTGTACTTAAGCGGCTAAGCCACCAAAATGACTGCACGTCGCGAAGGAGTGTTCTCTGACCATGACAAAACTCAAATCTGGACATGACAGCGTCAAGGACATCCCGATCATCGTCTCATGCCCGGGGTTAGTGACGCCGGCTGTTCTGCGGGCAAAGAGCCTGCTGCCAGTCATCGGGCCGAAACTGTCGTGCGCACACACACACTCACACACACACACACGCACCACGAACACAAAACGAAATTCCAGCCAGTCCCGGAGCCTCGCCTCTCAAATTTCAGCCACCAGCCATTATTTCAGGGATGGGGGAAGGGAGGGGTGTGCCGCTGCTTTCCCCAGTATGAGCCAAGGCAGTCGGTAAAGTCATCCAAAAATCAAATTTCTCTCGTCTCTCCCTGGGTGACGTCACGCTCTGGGGGGAGGGGGGTCTGGCGCGGGCCCGCTGATTGGCCTAAATTCAACCAATGGCAATGGAGCTCGCGGTGAGATGACGTCACTGCTTTGAGGCCAAAAATCTAGCAAATGTTCATTAGTATTGGGTGATTACTTTGACACGGCTGAGTTCCCCTTTGAGCACGACTACACAAGCCTTGAGTTCGACTATGCAATACCGTCTTGCTTAGGGGTCGTACCGTCGTGCTCAGAGGTCGTACTGCCGTGATCACGAGGTCAGATTTATGTGGTGGTTTGTGCGTGGGCGCTAGCGGTGGAGGCGGTGCAGGTGGGTGGTGGGTGGGAGGTACCAACTGCAGTGGTATGTACGTGGGGGAACTCAGGACCAGCAGGAGTGCAAGAACAAGACTGGGGTTCCAGCCTCACACTCTGAGCACTAAACAACCCAGCCATAACCTGATCCACCCACTCACCCACCCACCCACACACACACACACACACAAATGTGCTTCACCTCCATCTGTCACCTTCAGCTATTGACCTAAGTAGAGAAAAACTGCTGCCCAAAAAACTCCACTCAACGTGCAATATGTCAGTAATGAAAATGATATCGAGAAATTATATGCTTGAGAGAAAGAATGCTGGGCATTTGGATGCAAAATTCGCTCCCACTCCTCCCTTATCTTATTCCTGATCGTAAACGTCATCTACATAACATCTCAGACCTGTACACGAGTGCTGAGATGAGAGTTCTATATCAAATACGATTCTCGGCCCTTTGGCTATTCAGTCATTCTCTCCAGCTAAGCGGAGGAGTAGCGGTGGTTTCATCACCAAGGCAAGACGTGGCAATTCTCGTCAGAGAGAGACAGACGATACCGCACCTCCCGGAGTCTAGGAACATCAAAAAGAGGAGAGGGAGAGGTCCCTCCCATGTCCCTGTGGTGGCGAGGCCTGATAATGAGTGACGTAACAACGCTAAACCAACCGCTCTATACTATGTCGCTCCTGTTTGGGAAGGCGTGAGCCATACATCCTCCAGGAGTGAGGGGCACTCTTCCCTCGAGAAGCTACTCTGTGTCCGGCGTTACGACCTGGGACGCTCCTACTCCTCCTCACCCCCTTCGCTCCTGAGAGACTAACCTACCAAACTGACAGCCTTTATAGGCGACAGACCCCCCCAGTCCAACATGCGTAAACACACACACACACACACACACCGGATAATTTGTGGGGGAAAGAGTAGCTTGTGACGTATCAGTGAGAGACAAACATGGTAAACCACACCGTCCAGTAATGGGTCTCCTTATTTATAACACGACCGTCCGAGTGGATGGGTCTCTGGGCCTCCTGGACATCAGGCCGGGGAGCAAACACTGTACCGAATGGCTCCCATACCAGACCCGGTAGGGGGGAGGAGAGAGGAGATGTATGGTGGCGTCTATGGACAAAAACAATGTGTCTCAAAGGAAGGTGGGAATAAAAATGGAGGAAGGGAGGCCCGACAGACAGATACACTGTATCAAAGAGCAGTGTAGGGTGAAGAATACGGCTGGTTCTACGAGTGCAAGTGTAGGAATGACAATATGGCAGGCCCCTCAACAGTCACCGGGTCCTTACCAGGGATGTACAAGCTGCCCTGCGCCTAGTAAGGACCTCTCCATGTCATATTCAAGGGGTGAACAGCCTTAGCCTGAGGGTAGTGGGGCTGGCCAAATACGATATTCTGTGTCACAAGACGGGAGTCTAACGTAGCGCACCCTTATGCTCCAAGTGTCCTTATGACGTAGATCTTGCTGAAGAAAACGTGGCAAAAAGAAAAAAAAAATCCTCCAAGTTCAGATTGGTCATTTTCCGGTCCTTTGAGGTGATTACCGAAGCTAATTGCTCATGAAACCAGGAGGTTAGTAGCAGGTCTGAGAGCTGTGGGCTCTGCTAAGACGAGTCTCCTAAGTATGCTTCCCACAATTTCTTCTCGCCAAGATGAGCCTGACTGCGAGGCTTCGACCACCGAGACACAACGTCCAAGACTATTTCCCATCGGCGCAAAATGTCCAGCACTCTCTCATTAAAGTACAAAATGTCTAGCACCCTCTCCCAACAGAACAAAATGCCCACCAATCTCCCCAAACAGCACAGAACGTTTAGGTCCCTCTCCCGACAGAACTAAATGTCCACCAGTCTCTCTCTCTCTCAAAAGCACAAACTGTCCATCACACTCTCCCATCAGCATAAAACGACCACACCTCCCTCCTTCTCTCTCTCTCTCTCTCTCTCTCTCTCTCTCTTCGATCGGCGTAAAAAGACCACCTCTCTCTCTCTCTCCCATCAGCACAAAATGTCCATCACCACCTCCGGGACTCGGGTACGGCCAACCAGAGCTGTCTTGCGGCGTAACGAAAACAGACGCAGGACGTGTTTTTCAGCGTGTGTTTCCGACGCTGCTGGGGGAGGAGGGGAGTGGCGGGTGGCCAGCGAAGGTCGGGGGTCGAGGTGGGTGCCTAGAGGTGAGGTGAGGTGAGGTGAGGTGTCCTGATGCGCCTGACATGACTGGCTGGGTCACCTCGCTCTGTCCTGCACATGTGGACGACTCGGTGACACCTCCGCATGGCATACGTCACGCTCAAATTTCACATGACAGTTTATGACCTGACACTAAGATGAGGACGTCACCTTAGTCCCACGAAGTCACGTGTCACCTGAGGGTATAGTGGGTACTTCCCCCCCTCTCACCCCCTTCCCTTATCCACCACCAGGGGAAGGGGGTGAAGGTACTCGTCAACTCACTCTCTACCCTCCCCCTACCCAAGCCACTAGCAGGGACGGGGTGACAGCTCAGGTACAGAGAGGGTGGGAGGGAGTGAGGGAGGCTAGCGTCAGACCTCAAGTCAGTACCCGCTGCCTCACACCCGACCATAAACCAATACAGTGAGAGCCACCGCCAGCCCAATATTCCTCGCCTCGGCCGCTCCCTCCCGTGTCGCAGCCAGGGGCACGGGTGCGGCGCTGGCGACAAGACAGTGCTGTGACTCAAGACAAAAAGGGGCTGAACATCTGCGTTAGATTAAGCCTAATATGAATCCTATTAGCAAGGAGCAGTTAAGAGGGTTGTCGGCCATACGCCTTAATGTAATATCTCTTATCATTAGGGGGCCATTAACGTTATCAGGAGGACCTCAAGTGGAAATATACACACCATATGGCAAACCCCGTGGGCCGAGGCCGGAGCCTCATCTACCACACAGGGGAACATCACCCACAAAAGCCACACCATCCAAAGGCACCACAAGACCTTCCACCGGGGCCATACCTCCCACGGGGCAGGGAGGGCCGCCACATCTCCCGCTGGGGTGGGGGTGGAGGCCACATCGACTTCACCCACACACACGCCGCCCACACACTCCTCCATTACTCATCTAATCTAAAACACATTAGCGAGGTCCTGACGCAGCAGCCCGTCTGCCTGAAGTTCTCCAGGGACGGGCTGCAGACGTTCGCCAGAGACTGAAGACGTTCGTCAGGGACTGAAGACGTTCGCCAGGGAAAGGCTGAAGACGTACGCCGGAAACTAAAGACGCTCGCCAGGGAAAAACTACGACGTTCCCAAAGAACAGCCTGACGAAGTTCCCCGGGGGGCACAGGCTGATCACGCGTTGTTCATCTGAAAAAATTACTGAAGGTTTCCCCCGTACAGTTCCTATACTATTGACAGTACTACAGGTTATGTCTGGGGAGAGTTCCCTCTGCTGTGGGGAGGAGGAGAGATCATCCTGTACCTCCAACCACCCCCAGCACATCCTGGCTACCCCTGATCCGTGACGATAGATACAAGCTTTGCCCGACAGACAACATCCACTGACCTCTGTTTACATGCGTGCGCGTCTCCCTTCTTGTGAGTTCAACTGGGGCCGTACTAATCATTCGATTACGATAACATCTCAAGGATTAAGAAAAAAATCGACAAAGTACGATTTTTATCGGGGAACATGACAGGTGTGTGTGTGATGTGAGTGTCAGCTGGACGATAGCGGCAGGCCTGTGGTGATACCTGGGGGTGGTTGGGTGATGTCGGGGGTTGGAGTGGGTAGCCCATGACTCGTCCCCGACTGAGGACGCAGAACACATATTCGGATGCAGATATTGGAGCAGAGATGTATGGTAGAGGGACAGCAGCATGTGGCGAGGCGGGATACAGGAGAGAAATCATGAGACTCCACACCACACACACACACACACACATACACACACCACACTCGACTTTTGGGGGCCCGTTCTCTGGCCAAAGCCCCAAATTACCTCGACCGAACACACAAGTTATCGCGGATCTCGTTGCCTCACTGAGATATGCAGAGTGTTGGTAAACAACTCCCTGGACCCGGAGCAACTCGATGTACGTGGCTGTCTTCTTCCCCTCCATCCACACCACACCTACCGACGGCAGCATGTGTTGCCCGGTACTACAACACGCTTCTCTTCTTCTTCTTTTCTCTCATTTATCTTTCCCAGGAAAGCAATATGCTTGTAAGAAGAGAGGCCGGACGCTAAATGTAGTCGGCGACAGTGGTCTCACTTGGGGAACGCCACCAGAGACGAGGTCTGGCGCGCGCGGGTCTTGGTACAGTACCTGGTCTTCTTTGGCTCATCTCACACACACAGAGCGCAGACCGGCGTCCAACACAGCCAAGATCCAGATGTCTTCTTTCATTAATCTCAAGATCTGCCGCTGTTACTCCGTCTGTCAACTCCCGCGATGTTTCGACGAGATTAAATACAAGAAATAAAGTAAATTATCAACCACGTAAAAAATCAAGAGTGCAGGATCGTCTTGAGGCAAATGTCCCATCTGTTCCCCTCACACACAAGACGACTACGAGCGATCTACGCCTGTACTTTTGCACACGCGTTCTTTCACTCCCGGTTCTTTGAGGTGGAGAGGATCTCCAGCCAGCCAGTCTGCGAGGGGGGGGAGGCCCACTCACACACACACGCTACATACTCCACCCACTAAACCACCGAATGTGTTATGATATTAACCAGACCAGGCGGACCATATCGCTAAATCTGGACGTATGTTGCTGATGCGTTGCCCACAGGCCTTTCAGAGACTGTTGAATAGAATACTGGAACCCAAGACGACCTTTAATACTTGTATTCCAATCGCATCATCGGGAGGTGTGAAGTGTATGTGCGAGGTTACGTACGTCTGAGGACGGGTGTCTAAGGTCTGCTGAGTAGTTCGACCCCTTATTACTACTGTTCTAAACACTAAATCATCGCATATCAATACCGATGTAAATCTCATCAACTGACGTCTGCATTCAACTCCAACTGGGGCCAGACAATACACCACTAATCACACTCAGATCTGACCGCGCACACTGAATAACGCGCTCGTAAACGGCAAAACTCGATGGATATTATGAATGTCGAGACGTTGTTGCATCAGCGAAGGCACGAATGGATAAGATGAAAACGAGAGGTGATTCATTACTGCCATGCGTGCATTTCTTGCGACAACACACACCACCATGACCACTCACGCCCGATCAGATAACAGGCCCGGAGTGCTTCAAGGCTCGTTGAGTTTCGATTAGATTTGGGACTCGGACTCGGCGTTCGGTATGACCTCACGGCCGATCCCGTCCCGATAAGACCTCGCAGCCATGTAGCAGGAAGTTAGTGCGGGACAAATTCTTGATTTTTGATAATTAGATAACCGGTGGATAAAGAGGTGGTAAGTGAGGTCTTTCGCTGTTACAAGTCTGGCTAGCAGGGGTGAGGGGTGTCCGGGAGGTGTTGAGGTGGGGGGGGGGCGGAGGGGGTGCATGTGAGGTGAGTGGTGAGGGTTTACTGAAAGGTGTTTAGGACGGAGTATTGCGGGAGGAGGGAGTTGTACGAAGGGGGCCTCCCCCGAGGTGTGGGGAGAAGTTGTGAAAGATGGCTGGCCAGCGAAGCAATCAAGTCTGGGAGACGAGTGGTGGCGAGAGGTAGTAAGCAGAGGTAAATATACAGCCGACAACCATGAGCGCGATTGTGCTTTGGGGGTGAGGGAAAAGAGGAGGGGAGGGGAGGAGGGAGAGGAGAGGAGAGAGAGAGAGAGAGAGAGAGGGAGGGAGGGAGAGAGGGTGACGGATGCAAGACGGAGGAATGAGAACTTAACGCGTACTGTTGGCGGAGGGAGGAGGTAGGTGGAAACTGGGATAGAAGTTTGCCGACGCCACACTGAGCCTGATGACCAGTGGGCCATCCTGACGAAGGAGTTGGTAAGACGACCAGCGCCGCTCCGAGACGTGAGGAAGCCTGCGGAACCAGGCCTCCTTCCTGGGGAACGACCTATGGGGTACTAGACTGGCTGGTGCCTGCCTTTGCCCCGCGCCCCGCGGGGTGGTACTTTCCTGTATCCCACGCCCCACGGGGTGGTACTTTCCTGTATCCCACGCCCCGCGGGGGTGGTACCCTCCTGTGTCAGGCGCCCCGCGGGGCTTATCCCACCTCTTTGACTTTTATTTTGATTGATATCCGGCGTGAGGACGGGTAACGGAGACACATGTAGTTGGGTGAGGCGTGGCCCCGGGGCACCACCACCATCACCACACCTGCGCCTCCTTCCCTCTCCCTCCCTACACACATCGGGCCACCAGGATGGACGTCTAAGCTCATCTCGTGAACAAGGAGAGGAAACATGTAAACGTGCAGATGAGTGTGAGTTATGTGTACAGTGCTAGGGGGAATGATGAGGTCCTCCGGCAAGAAGAGGGTGTGTAAGGAGAGGCTCGAATCCTATCAGTCCTCCCCCCTCAACAGAGAGGGCGTGGGCGTGGGCGGAGACGGAGAAGGTGTGGGCGTGGGTGTACACAGTGGGAACAGACGGCGTGAGCCTCAGTAATGAGAAGGCGTGGAGGTAGAGATGGTAGAGTATCAGGTGCCGCCGCCAGCACCGCCCCGGGGGAGAGAGGAGGAGGGGCGGGAATTCCATTCAAAATTCAGGAGACGACGTGAGAGTAGCTGGGGAAGTGGGGGGGGGGGGGGGGCGGGGGGGGGGGGGGGG
>JAYMFT010051096.1:0-15239 GCA_038088735.1 Panulirus argus
CCGTCCGTTGTAGCCTGGCAAGTCCGTAGGAATCGCTCCGTCCGTTGTAGCCTGGCAAGTACGTAGGAATCGCTCCGTCCGTTGTCTTCGGTCGACCGTCATCCGTCCGTCGTCCTTGTCCGTTTGTCATCCGTCCACACCTCCACCGTCTGGGGTCACCCGCTCATGTAGTGAAGATGCGACACCGCAGGCGACGCCAGTGTTCCGTGCAACCGTGCTGTCCAGCAGACGACGCTAGTGCCCCCCGTCGAACGCCCTTCTGAAAATGTCTGTATTTACATCACTAACTTCACATAAGCAAGACACATAGTTGAGCGCAAGCCTTTACGAATGCTGGAGGAGGTCATTCAGCATGAACTATCGTCTTACCCAACGACCCTGTTACCCCGTTAGGGGTGATTTGCCAGCAACAAGATCTCCCTCTAACATGCGGAATGTCAAGACCACACGTGTAGGGAGAGTGTATGTGGTCGTCGGATTATTCTCAACACCTGAAGAAGGCGCTGAAGGTGGTGCTTCGGCTGGTGGATGTAGTGGCGTGACGTTGACGCCTTTATTGGCCCCTGGCAGTTGTTAGGCCTAGAGCCTTAACAACCACGCCAACCACACGGCAGACGGGGCGTCCGAGTCATTGCCAGACGGAGTTGCGCTCTTCATCTGCGCGTTACGGAGGGTTCTGATTGGTCCAGTCGTAGTCAATCGAGACCAGACGATTGGTGTGTGTGTGTGTGTGTTACCCACGTCAAGGCAAGAGGCTACCTTGCCTATGGCATGTGCTGAAAAATTACCATTATTGCATCAGGCTTGTCAATGACCTATTGGATAAGCGTCAAGTGTTAGAGAGAGAGAGGGAGAGAGAGAGAGAGGAGAGAGAGAGAGAGGAGAGAGGAAGAGAGAGAGAGAGAAAGAGGAGTGTTTTGTTTAGGTGCTGTTTTCGAGTCTCTTACCAGTTTTCTAATCATGTAAGTGTCGTTTCCTAGTCGCTTGGGTGTCGTTTCCTTGCGCTCATCTCTTTCATTCAGCTGTTTTGTATTTTTCTTCATTTAAAGTTTCGGCAGAATTTAGCCGTTCAGTTGTCAGGAACTGTTGAAGTTTAGTTAGCGTATGGGAGGTGGCATTTGAAGGCTGGGCGCGGCAATTCTTCCCCAGGGACCGCCCTGTCAGAGGGAGGTCACCTTCGCCGAGGCTGTATCATCGTCGGAGGATGGAAAGGAGTGCAATACAGTCGTCAGGAGCTTTTCCCGCCCATAAAGGAGTCCACTTGAATCTTCTTTCGCTTTGGGCGCAGCCTCGAAGCTGCAGAAACCCTGTAAAAGTTGTCATATGGCTGCGTAATATATAGATAGATAGGTAGATAGGTAGATAGATAGATGGTGGTGGGGGGAAGGAGGTTCGTGGAGGGACGGACGCATGGAGGGAAGAGGCGTTGTGTGGAGGGAGATAGGCACTTGGGAGAGGAGAGTGTGTGGGGAGTGGTATGGATGTGGGGGCGGGGGGGGGGACCACAAAGCGTTAGAGGGGGAGAGGGGAGAGGTGGTAGGGTAGCGTGAGGTGAGGCGGGAGCGGGCGAGAGGGGCGTGGAGGGGGCCAGGTGGACTTGACTGTCTTGCTCAACGCAGGGACGAGCCATGAAATATTCAGCAAATTTCACGTGTGTGGAGGACGGCTGTTGGTGGTGGAGGAGCTGCTGCTGTTCTTGTTCTCGTTCTTCTGTGTCATGGTTTATGCAGTGGTATAGTTGGGGGAAGGATAGTAGTGGTGCTGATGTTGTCAGTGGCGGTGGTGGCTGTAGTGGGGTTCTGTAGTGGTTGTGATGGCGCTTGAGAGTTTTGTTGGTGATGATTGCGAATGTTGGTGGTGATGTCATTCATCTCCAACAACCCCCCCCCCCAAAAAAAAAAGCGTTTTCTGTGTTGTTGAAAAAATTCTCACGTTCCTAAGCTCAGTTGGTTTATTTTTAGAAAACATTTTCTCGAAATAATTTCAAATAACTATTGGTTCTATGAAATGGTTATTTGTACGTGTGAATCATTTTTACATTATAGCTATTTTTGAGTGAGAGGTCGTCCCTGTCAGTGGCTATCTGCGTGTTAAAGGTCGTACGGGGTCGTAACTACCTGTTCGCGTGAGGTCGTATTTAGTAGGGGTCATCTGTACGTGTTACAATATCACTGTACCGTGTTACATTTGTTCCCTATTTCCGCTGTAGCGACGTAATACACTCTAGTACCCCAGTATCTGTGAAAGTACTAGAAAGCATTTAAAAAGTGTGACATTGTACCACTTATACTGTACACATTGTACCGTTGTACATTATACTCTTGTACCACAGTAATACAGTATGACTGTACCTACACATATCCATCATCCTGTTTTACTACACTCTGTACCTCGTAACTTAAGTACATACTTACAACTGATACACCCTCGTCCATAGATCATAAGGCCTCCTGTTATCTGTCCTTATCACGTACTGTTCTCCATCAGATACCCCTCTTCATTGGCTATCACTTCTCCATGTACTGTCCTCCAGTAGATAACCTCGTCACAGACCATCAGATCTTCTGTTATCTGTCCTCGCCATGTACTCAGTTGTACTGTCCTCCAGCAGATAATCTCGTCACAGACCATCAGATCTCCTGTTATCTGTCCTCGCCATGTACTCAGTTGTACTGTCCTCCAGCAGATAACCTCGTCACAGACCATCAGGTCTCCTGTTATCTGTCCTCGCCATGTACTCGGTTGTACTGTCCTCCAGCAGATAACCTCGTCACAGACCATCAGATCTCCTGTTATCTGTCCTCGCCATGTACTCGGTTTACTGTCCTCCAGCAGATAACCTCATCATGAACCATCAGGTCTCCTGTTATCTGTCCTTCCCCTGTACGCCCACTTTTCCCCATCTAACCCCCACTGTGTCCTTTAAAACTCCTACAGAACCAAAAGTTAATTTCGCGCTTAAAGCTGACATCCCTCGGGCCAGTGAGAATCGTGAGTGCGCTCTCACGTCCACGTCAAGATCAAAGGAGACCCGAGTTTAAAGACATCTTTGGCAAGTATTTAAGCCTTTACCCCGGGAGGAGTCAAACTTCTTGAGGGTGCTTAGATAAGCTAAGTGGAAGTTGTTAATGTGCCGCCGCTCAACCCCCCACCTCCCCACCCCCACCCCGCCCCCCACCCCACCCCATTCCCACCAGTGGGGTGGTCTGAATGTTTGATTACACTTCAGTGGACGGCTCAAGTGGGTCTAGGAGCAAGGGAGTTGATTGTGTCTCGCAAGAGGGCAAGAACGGGAGTGTGTTTCAGAGTGGCTGATCGAGTTTCTTTCACAGTGGATGTGGTTCTAGGAGGTGTTTCACAGTGGATGACGTTGTGGATGTGATTCGTGGAGATGTTTCACAGTGGATGTTGTAGATGAAGGTCACAATGGGAGGCACAGAGTGAAAATATGAATGGTCTTGACTGAATGTCTCAAAATATTAGTGAATAAAATCCGAAATGTCTCTCATCCATAGAGCGAAAGTTTGGAGTGTCTCTTGAATGAACTTGTTGCAGTGGGAAACACATGTGTCCTTTGATGTCTTGATGACAGCCACCCATGGATGAGGCTTTCAAAGTGTAACTGACTGAAGAAACAGAAAATCCCAGACACTGTTGCTTTGAGTCAGCGTTGCTTTGAGAGAGCGTTCTTTGAGACAGTGTTGCTTTGAGATAATGTTGCTTTGAGACAGTGTTGCTTTGAGAGAGCGTTGCTTTGAGAGTGTTGCTTTGAGACAGTATGAAGGAGGGGAGACCCGATCCACTGTCCCCATCCAGTGAAGTCTTAATTTTGTCGTAACAGAGGCGATCCGAGCCTAATTTCCATTCGCTTGAATACTATCCAGGCATTGCGTCCCTGCTTTCAGAAAGTGATGATAAAGGAAAGGAAGATTTCCACCACCACCCCCCTCCCTTCCCCCCCACTTGCTCCCCGCTCCATTTAGTCGCCTTGTACGACACGCAGGAGGTACGTGGGGAGAATTCTTTCTCCCCCCGTCTCCGGGGACAATGTGTGAATATATACTGAAATGTATATTGTCGGTCCTCTTGTTGGATACAAGAGGGCAATTTGTATCGATGTAAAAGACGTGACAGTACCTATGAATATGTTTGATGGTGCGTTACCGAGAAAACCGCACATGACCCCTCTGCCACAGTACCACAGTAAACCACAGATTACCGCAGTATAACGCACCTTATCGCACAATGCTGCAGTAAACCGTATATTACCGATATAAACCGCACATTACCGCAAATGACCGCAAATCACCGCAGTGAAACGCACATAACCGCAATAAACCGCATATTACCACAGCAAATCGAACATTACCGCAATAAACGCTTTATTACGGCAAAAACCGTACGTTACCGCAATAAACCGTCAAACACCGCAATAAACTGTACACGACCATAAATCACCGCAATCAAACGCGCGTTACCGCAAGTTGCGGTATATTACCACCATATATAACGCACAATCCCGCCGTAAGCGTGCGCATTTCCGCTTTTACAACACCACGGACGAGCACAACCCGCTTGCAAACACTGGCCCCAATCTCACCGTCGTTAAGCGTTGTGTACGACGCCGTCCACGGCTACCGGACGAGGTCATTTATCCGTTCCCGCTCTGCCCTGAGCCCCAGGGGGCGGGAGTGTGGCGATCTGAGCCCCAGGGGAGGGGTGGGAGGTGGCGATCTGAGCCCCAGGGGAGAGGGGGGGTGTGTGTGGCGATCAGAGCCCCAGGGGTGTGGCTGGCGGAGGGGGGTGTGTTGAGAGCCCCCTGGGCTGAGACATCGAGTGAAGTGTACGATGCGATGAGTCTGTCGCCCCTGAAGCACGACGCGTTATGACTCTGATTGGTCACGACGGTACGACTCTTAGACGGTACGACTTGGGGCAGGACAGCACGACCTCCAGGCATGAGGATGTGACCCATGATGGTGTGACCTTTTTTTTACTGGGAAGTTACGACCTTTAGCCACAGCGGTACGACCTGGAGATACGACGACCTGACCTCCGACCAGGCTCTTAGGGCTATCATACCCATTGGAGTGTGTGTGTGTGTGTGTGTGTGTGTGTGTGTGTGCGTGTCTGACTGTGGATTGAACGCTTGGAACACGTAAGTGTGTTTGTGTGTGTGTACTTCAGGAAAAGAAAAAGACAGCTACCTGAGCCGGCAAAGGGGAACTCGACAGCCTCTGCGGGACTGAGTGAACACCCATCGGTTTCCTTGCGACTAGAGAACCCGCATCGATAATCAGCCAATGCGCCTAGAATTCCCTCTAGCTTGAAACCATGGTCAAAGCCCATCTGCATATCTGGCAACGCGAGCCATATGACTGGAAGGGCGATTTTTTTCTGAAAGACTTTACGAGCTTGAGAGAGAGAGAGAGAGAGAGAGAGAGAGAGAGAGAGGAGGAGGGGGGGCACTTCAGTGCCTCACTGAGCCCGGTTCGTTCCATTCGAACCAAACTCCATTACCAGACCAACAGGTACTTCGACCCTATGCATGCGGGAGGGACGGGAGTGGTTGGGTATATATGACTCTCTTCCCCCATCCAGTGGCCTTTTATCTTCTTAATGTCCCCCTCTGGAACCCGGAATGGAGCAACGCTATTCAACTTTCCAATAACCCTACCAAAATTTTCGACCATCGGTTATCTGTCCCCAAAGAATTTTAAGCTTCGTCGGGGAGTATATATCTCCCCCCCCCCCCTTTCTTTCCCCCTCCCCTTCCCCCTTCCCCTTCCCCCTTCCCCTTCTTTCTTCCCCCTCCCCCTACCCCTTAAAACTAGAGAACCATTGACCCCTTTCGTATACACCCCCCACCTCCCCCTTGCCATGTGTCTCACTTTAACCCGTCTCTCTCTCCCCTTACAACCCCTTGTAAAGGGTGAATACACCAAGGGATAAGCTCGATTCTCAATGGATATTGTATACGATGTCTTCGGTTATACTTCGGACATGTTTCCTAGCGTATCTGGGTATATCATTACATATGCTAGAGATATACTCAGTATAACTTGTGGTATAATTATAAGGCACGAGGACAGTACTCAGCTATGTTTGCACACACACACACACACACACACACACACACACACACACAACGTGTTTCCGGCATTTAGTCCACAGTTACACACACACTCCCCATCTCACACATTACATTTCACAGTTCCTTTGCTCACATGACTCTGTTCTTAACTCTAGAATCCCCTGCGGTAAGCGCGACGCGCTGGCCCTACCTAGTGGCACAATCCTGTCGTAGGTCGAGAAAATCTAGTAGATGGGGGCCCCCATCGAGTGTTAAAACACTCTCCTCATACCATACAAACGTGTAATTACGCGTGCTGAGGCAAGATCAATTAACTGTGCCTGCGTTATGCTGAAATGAAGGTAATCATAGCGAATCACACGCCAAATTAATTTGCATGATTATGGCAGAATGAGACCTATGATCATCACGCACCGGACCTCATCATCGGGATTATAGAACGCCCCTTGTCCCTATACGTCCGTAAACATTCACGGACACGCACGGGCAACGGATGGCCTTTAATCGGGCCCCAGATCGTGGCAATTAAAGCTCGTGTTTTGCTATAGCTGTGTAAACTAGTTTAACGCGTGATCCGCTATAATAAGTTATATTTGAGTATGACATAAGCAGTTTTAAAGGACAGGGCAACACTGGCGTAAAACTCCCTCTCTCCCCGTAACACACAAAGAGTAATCACATATTGTAATCACACACACACACACACACACACACACACACAAGGGGTTCTGGTCAGTGATCGGATGTCCATCTCGTCCTTATCAGGTCCCATCCATGATAACTTTCACGCAAAGTAATCTAGCAAAATATAAGTTTGGGGACAACTTTGACAAGGTTTTAATGCGACTTGGGTTCAAAATGAGTCTGGTCTTAACCTGGGTTCATAATAAGTTTTTTTACGACTTGAGTTCATAACAAAACACGTTAGGATTTTTTTCTTTTTAAGGTAAGAATTGGATTCTCCCTGCACTGTCTAGGAAATACAAGGCTACACTTCTTCCTCTCTTAGGTTCTCCCTGTACCGTCTAGGATATACAAGACCCTACCAATAGTCGCCTTAAGCTCTCCTCGTGCCGTTAAGGAAATATAAGGCTTCACCTCTTCTTTGCCACAGGTTCTCCTTATACCGCCAGGGAAATATAAGACTCCGCCTCTTGCTTGCCTCAGTATCCTTCTCTACCGTTTAGGAAACATAATTTCCCAATATTAGCTTGCCTTAGGCTCTCCCTCCGCCGTCTAGGAAACAGAAGACCCCACCTCTTGCATGCTTAAAGATCTCCCTCTCCCGCTTAGGAAAGGAATACAAGGTTCGACTACTCGGTTCCCATAAAGAACGCGAGTTTAACATTACCTTGAGCCCCAAGCACCAGCCACTGATGATAACATAGAGGCCATAAAACAGCAGGTAACCCACACAAATTGCACGGAATACACAGTGTACAAAACTCTCATAAAACTACCGAAAGCGCGTAAATATGTCTTTAATGTTCGCTATTATCTGGACTGCAAACGTTAAATAGGGAAAAATGAAACAGCGAATTAAGGTGATCCTTTGAAAGCATACTACGAAAAACAGGGAATGAAGAGCGAACCAGTGAAAGAAATAATTGTGTAATTAGGAGAACTGAAGGAACGCTATTTTCAGATCTTGGTGGAAGAGTGGATTGTGTCGCGACCTGTGAATCACTGGGCCCCGTGTTCGAGACTATGAGTGACAAGGTCTCTCATGGCCGGTCAGTAGGTGTATATACATATAGATAGCTAAATCGATCGATATATATATATATATAGACATTTAGATATGAGCCCACCCTCGACTTGAGAGTCGGTGGTTACTTATAAGTGATAACTTAATAACTATTTGGAATTCTAGGAACTAAAACCTTCCTAATTCCATCTCTCCAATCAGCACCCCCTCCCCACTCCCCTCAAAAAGGCCCCCCTAGTCACCACACTCCCAAGAAACTCCAACAACAAACACCCACCTAACCACCACACTCCAAGGAACCATCCACCCCCTCCCCCTGTCCTCCTCCCGGTCGACACACTCCAAGAAGCCCTCAAAACGAACCCCTCCCAGGAATTCTCCAGCCGGTGCATCTCCCCGTCTCCCCCAAGGCAACAATCAGGGAGGATATTCAAACCTAAACCTCCGCCCTGGCGGACCCATTGTGTACCCCTACACCCTCGGGTGGTGAATGGTGAGTGAGGTGTGAGAAACTATCTCTCTCTTACAACAGTAAGTTTAGAAGTATCCTTCCGGAGTAAATGGAAAAAAAAGAGAAAAGTTTTATAAGTATTTTTGTAACGGGGAGTTTATTGTTGCTGGAGAAGGAGGTGTTCGGGGTGCGTATTGTTAACTGAAATGTTTACATTTAGCTTGTATTTTGCGACAGAAGACGTGGCCTCGGTACTCCAGTTCTGAGTGCCCCCTTGATGTATAGAAAACGAGAGACTGCTAATTGGATTTCCAGTTTTTAGTCTACCTTGGTGTATAGAATATTGGAGACTGCTGACTGGTTTTCAGTTTCCAGTCCCGTGATGTACAGAATATGGGAGACTGCAGACTTGGTTTCCAGTTTCCAGTCCCGTGATGTACAGAATATGGGAGACTGCAGACTTGGTTTCCAGTTTCCAGTCCCGTGACGTACAGAATATGGGAGACTGCAGACTTGGTTTCCAGTTTCCAGTCCCGTGATGTACAGAATATGGAAGACTGCAGACTTGGTTTCCAGTTTCCAGTCCCGTGATGTACAGAATATGGGAGACTGCTGATTGGTTTCCAGTCTCCAGTCCCCTGATGTATAGAATATGGCAGATTCTGGATTGGTCGCCAGCTCTGAGTCCCTCGAATTTTAGAATACGGGAGACTTGCAAATCATAATATTTGCTCTGTAAGCCAGAGCTGACCATTTTTTAATGAAAGTTGAAATGAATGACGTGGATGGAAACTGCAGATTGTGTATTAAATGGTCATGGAAATTATTAGCTTTGCAATCATGAAAAATGATTAATTGAACTCCATTTTTGACGAATAATATTATACATTCCAAGTGTGTGTGACTCAATAGTGTGAGAGGGCTGTACCTGCTAGTGTGTAGTGTGAGACCTACTTAGAACCCTTAGAAGCACTGAGATTATAAGTATGACCTACCTATAGCCCTTAGTATGTAGTGTGACACACATTAAGATCTCTTGAAAAATACTTAATGATAAGTGTGACCTTGCTAAGCCTGTTATATCGTAGGGTGATTGTTTATGATGCGTCAGTAGTATGACAGAGCCCTGTGAGAACATCCGTGCTCTGCCTGACAGCATGTAGTAGTGTGACACTTTCTAGGAACCCCAAACAAGCACTCAGGTCTTAGATATGAGCATGCTAAGCCACTTAGTATGAAGGGTGATATGTGTACTAAGAAACCCCTGAAAAGCCACGTGAATCATCAGTATGACCCACTTTCAGTGCGTAGTGTCCTATCTCAGAATCTCGAAAAACAATTGAATTTTAAGCATATCGTTGCTATGGCTGTAAGTGTGTAGTGTGGCGCTCTTCTGTCGTCAGTAATTGCTAGAAAGACTTAAATCTTCAGTATGGCCTTGGCTCTACCCATTGCTTGGCAGTGTGATCATTAAAAGCGAGCGTATGAGGATTAAAATGTCTGATTTCGGATCACTTGATACTTACATTGTCCCCATCTCCCCATAAAACCAATTTCAGACCCCCATTTATCCACATTATTTCCAGCCATCTGTCTCTCCCATTACCCATTACGTCTATCGTTTCCCACTCCCTTTCACCTCCCCTTTTTACCCATCAGGGCTCCCTATTTATCACCATTACCATAGAAAGTAGGAAGTCTACCTTCACGGGAGACCTGACAATTTGAATAATCTTACCACAGAAGCCACAGTGGATTCACCACATCATACGAGACCTGAGTCATTATATGTGGTTTAAACACTCAAGATACCAGCTTTCCTTCATTGTATAAGACCTGAAGGTTCATTATATAGTACTTTTCTCATTATATGGGACCTCGTTCATTATATATATCCTCAAAGGTCATTGTAAGGATACCCTGTCTCGTTATACAAGGTTTGTATGGTCATTATAAGAGAATTATGTCATTGTACATTGCCTGAAGATTGCATTGTGAGAGCCCTCTCACTGTACAATGCCTGTATCTTCATTATACGAGACAAACATTGTGCTTTAACGATAGTGATGTCATTAAGGCGATTGACTAGATTATCAGGGACGTAAAAATCAATGCGTAATTAATCAGGTAAGATTACCTAATTAGCTTATTAGGTATTGTTGTAAGTGTTGTGTAAGTATATGTCTGGTAGGCATGCTTAAGTTACTTAAGTGGATAAGTATTATAGATATAAATGCTCCAATGGTCAGCTCCCCCTGTGCTCAGTTGTATACGACCCTTGAGTATACGCCATCAAGGGTCTTCCTGGTGTATTCAGCATGGTGCCCATGAGTCGTACCGTCTTGCCCAAGGGTCGTATACCGTCTTGCTAAGGTGTCGTACCGTCTTACTCAAGGGTACTGCTATGGTACTTACAGGATCGTACCGTCGTGCTCTATGACTGTACCGTAGTGCTCGAGGGTCGTCCCGTCCAGTCCCCCCAGTGGTTAACATAATGAGATATGTTACGGGGTCGGGGAGACAACAACCCCCCCCCCCCACGGTTACTGGGAGGGAAATGATTTTTTAATTAACACACGTCAATAAAAAACTCCATTCGGTGACATTTACATGAGGGCATAATCCGTGGACTAGCCAGTTAGGCATAACCAATATCCAGTGTCTGTTTGACTTGGTGCTGTGACGTCTGTGTCCTCTACCTGTCCCTCTCTGTTCGTCTGTCTGTTTAACCACCCATTTTTTTTACTGTAGGGGAGGGAGTTATGCACATATAGGGCGCCCCCATCTCTTGAATTTATTATACTACCAAGTAGCCTTTTGAACACATGAATTCTGCCTTCTCAGAGCGTCTCTTTTTAAGTCTGTTTTAAACTATCTACTTGTGGCCTGGCTTCATGTAGTGGATAATCTGGTGTCGCGTCCCAGTAATAACTGTACACTGTCGACGTCATCCTCCATGGTGGACAAATGTGTAGTCTTAAGCCTTTCACTGTAGCTCAGTTGTCGTGATTCAGGCACCAGCTTGCCTGATTTTCTCTGGCTCTTCTCAGTTAGATCTTTGAAAAGTATAATTCAATTCCGGTTGTTTTGAATAGCTTGCCAAACATTTCCTTATTCATATAGTTAAATGCGATTTTGACATTCGCCAACGGACAGTTAGCCTCTTCCACAATTCCTCTAACGTGGAGATACGGCGGGCGAATGATCAGGTCTCTTTCACACTTAGATTTCTGCAGCTTATCTCCCGCTGGGTAATAATCGCACTTAAGCATTCTTTATATGTGACTCGTCCTCATTTTTCTGCTATCACTCAGATTAGATTTCATCAACCGTTTATCAGATGAACTTTGGTGCTTGTCCAAGTAACTCCTGTGAGCTGATGCGATATTCATCATCCCGAATGACTCTCATAACCTTATCACACGATCAGGTATGATTCCAGTCCATCAGGCAGGTCATTTAGACACACCGAGAATAGCGGTGGGCCCAAGAAGCCCTGTGGCACTCCACTGGCGACCACCCAACCCCATTACGAAGCAGGTCCTCTGACTTACGTCCTTTGCTCCCATCCACAAAGGTACTCACTTATCCAGTGGAGGGGCGGACCCTTTATTTCTGCTTGTAGATACAGCTCCTTAATCATCCAACAATGGGGTGTATTGTCAAAGGCTTTCTGGCAGTCCAAGCTTTAAGATGGGGCTCACCCTCTCACAGAGGTCTATGAGATTTGTCATGCGTGACTCCTTTCCCCGACAAAATGCATTCTCATTATCTTTTCCAGTTTTTTCACCGGCAACAGTTGTTAAGGGCGACTGGTCTTGAGATCGGCCCCATTTCTCAATCGCCTTTCTGAAATATAAGCACGACATTTGCCCTCTTTGTATATTTTCCCAGACTTCACCTACTGGACGGTATTTGGGGTAGGCTAACCAGCGTCTCCTCACATTTCTTCAGAATGTATGGGAAGAGCTAATCAGGCCCAGGGTCGTATATATTGACCCTCTGCTCTAGTGGGCACGTTAGGCAAGATGATATCAGCTCTCTTGTGAGTTTTGTCTCCGCTACTTCAACAAAGTCGGGTCTTGTTCTATTTCCCCGATCCGGTCCTTGAACTCAACACTACTATACAGAATCCCCAGCCTTAAGGGACTTGCTACTGACAGGCCCCTCTGGCCTCCCTGAGGTATGAGTAGATATGGGATCGTTGTTCCTCCCTCTGGCCTCGGGGATGTGGGATGTCTGCTGGCAAGAAATGACGGTGGTTAGGATGTCCCAGATGGCTAGAGAGAGAGAGAGTAGAGTCGAGAGGCTCTCCTTACATGTGGAGGGAAAGGGATTATCCTTCCCTGAAAATGAACGACTTCCTTGAGAAGTGAGTGGAGGACATGTTTAACTATCTCCCTCCAACTGAACCACTCGGGTTCGAACCTTTATCACTCACCCTCAACCTTTTAACCTCCTTCTCCAGCAACGTGCAGCAAGTTGCTGTTTGTCTTTTCCCTCCTCGGGGTTAACTCAAGCAATTTAGTTTAATCTCCGATGCGAACGGTCGCGTTCCCACTAATAGTGCAGAGCGAGAGCGAGAGAGAGAGACTGAATATCCCTGACACTTTAACCTATAATGATTAGAATTAAATTAATGCTTGCGCTTGTATTTGACACGAGAATAATACACTTTTTTCTGTATACATATTATTGTCCGAGCATGACAATCAATATTGGAAAGCGTCCAATAGGATCCGATTCCCTTAAAACGAAGTTCGATGATGGCGTTTGACCGTTGGCTTGCCCGATGTACGCTAACTACCGATAAATGGCTATTTTTACGGCGGGGTTTATACGATATACGAAAGCTGGACGATTCACAGTAATTGCTGTATCACTGGTATACAACACTGCATTGTTCTATGCATATAGATAGGTAAAGGGATGATAGGAAAAAAATACATTTAAATGTATGGATAGTTGGCTAGGCGCCGGGATCAAAGCTTTGAGCGTTCCTTTCGGGTGAACGATATGTTCCCAGGCGTGAACGAAGCGTGTGATTTTATTACCAGCCACACTGCAGCTCGGCCGTGAATGGTCATCTAATTTACTCAGATGTCCTCCGGCTGATTTATTTCTCTCTTAAAGAAGATGCACCTGAGCATCGCCGCAGTATCGCTGCTCCTCGCGCGCTCAGGATAACGCTAAAGGCCGGGCTGTTGTTGTTGCAATTGCCGGAGTTCAAAAAACTGTTTATTTACGACGAGGGATTTCCTTTTGGACGTTAAAATTAAACGGTGCTGATATATATATATATATGGTGTTTACGTGCAAATTATTATGGTTCTAGTCTAAATAATGGAAGGGAGAAAACTGCATATATTGAAACAAATTTGGCTAAATAGTCACTCGTAAAAAAAAGGGGGGGGGGAGTAGGGGAGGAGTTTCACACACCAAAACATAATATGAAACTCGTGTTTCCCGTCGAACCGGCCCACTTTTTATTGCAGGGAATTACCATAAAAGCCCCGCGCGTTCTATTCAGAACTGCCCTGATGGGCGGTCAACGCATTATAGAGACGAGTTTTATGGGTTCCTTAGGCCAGACACGAGCACTCGGCCCGTGGATTCGCTTCCCGGCCGTGCGTTGCGCAGGCGACAGATCCACGAACGTAAACAACGACAGATCCGGCTGCAGTCCTCCTGGGATATTCATCCTTCAGAGCCTTCGTTTCCGAGCGGCGGTCAAGCGGTGGACATGATTTGAATGACTTGACTTGACACCTGACTGAGGGAGCGACGCGTGAACATCACAGAATTTTACCTGCACGGAAGAGATCCCCCAACACAGTAGGCTGATCGCAGGAGAAAAGCGGTCCGAAGATGGATGGAGAGTTGATTGCCCAGAAAATGTCTCTTAGATGGAAGGGATGTCCATTACACCCATCTATATTTCCCCCCAATGATGGTAAAAGAAATGATATTTTTGTTCCCAATTCGTAGTTTGACAGAAATGCAAGAACAAATGTTCACCATTATATTACGGTGTTCTTGTAATGCAAGATTAAGATGCGAGATGAGAGTAATATGTATTTTTCGGTAAAATTGTTCTGAACCCTACATATACATAGATATCACGGATGTATATACATTTTTCGCGAAACATAATCACAATAACTTGAAAAAAAATGATTTTTTTAGACAGTAAGGTTAAAACGCCACAGATAATACACCGGTGTTATTCGTATAGTCTCTGAATCACCAAAAGAGATATGGCCTGGGTTGAGCCAGTGGGGTGGACATATATCTTGGCTAAGGAGGAGTTACGACCCCACAAGGGGAGAGGCCTATTCATTATAGATTCCCTCCAGAGAGACACATCAGACCAGGAGAATTACTGCGGTCGACTCATCCGGTGTGCTTTCATTGACCATTCGGGCGGAGCGAGTCGTCTGGTCCCGTTTTCGTTGCATCGTCTCTCCCCGTCCTGGGTCTGAATGCGACCTCCACTGCCAGGGGTGGCTACGCCTCTGCTCCCACTTGTAAACAGGAAGGACACTGCGCGTGTGTTTAATTAACTAATTACATACTTTGTGCTGTACGGAGAGGGAGTTTTACACTCTTGGGGGCCCCCTAGTGTCTCGAACATTCTCTGATATCATATAATCCCTTGAATTTACGTGTGCTGCCTGCGCTAAACATGTCCTCAGTCATTCTGTTCCATTCATCCACACGCGCCTGTTGCCCTGCCTGCCAGCCAGCCGCGTTCCCCACTAATGGACTGCGTGAAAAATTGATGTACTTGATGATGCCTTGCCCCTTGCTAACAACGCCAATTGGAATTTCAAATCGAGTGAGCCTCCCAAAACACGAGCGTTAATGCCGTCCATTGTGTGAAACACCGCGGGGCCTCTTTTTAATGCTATAATGCTGCATATATATATATATATATATATATATATATATATATATATATATATATATATATATATATGTATGTT
>JAYMFT010051107.1:0-15238 GCA_038088735.1 Panulirus argus
CACTTTCTCAAAAATTTGTAAATACTTTCCCTGTCTGTTTTTCCCCCTTTCTCAACTCTCTCTATATTTCACTTAGGACCCGGCCTTGATGTGGACTTTTGTCCGTGACTGGAGCCTTCAACATAAAAAAAAAAGATCCATGAACCACAACACCAAACCACCAAAAGAACACCCGCTCAACCTTATTTTGACATCTGAAAAATATGACTGTACAAGGCGAGCCCAAAGTCACTGAGCATCTATCGTAGACGATGAGTATATCCTGTAGGGAAGAAGGTAAAACTACTTCTTCAGCACTCTACGTGTGCTGCTATATCAGACGACCTTCTGCTATGCCAATAGACGAATAAACTTTTTCGGGTTTTGCATCATGTGATCCGAAATAACCAATATGTCTTCCTCAGTTACTACTGCTGGTCTAACGGATCATGGCGAGTCCGTAACTGACCCAGATTCACCAAACATGGTAACTAATCTCCAAACTGTGTTGCGTTGTGGTACGAGACTGTCGGGATACGTCTCAGAAAACTTCTGATGCACTTCTGTTCCACCAACACCACTCGAACCTAAAAAGACAAAACCATTTTCACATTAACACCTGGTACCATCCAGGCACACTTGTGTACAAAGAAAGGTTGAGGTTACGTTGGGTCAGTTTGAGTGAGCCTCAGTGAGGATGAGGATGAGGTCGGCCACTGTATGTGTCAAAAGACACTTAGGCCATTAGCTGTAACAATAATACTTAAAAATGAGGCAGTTTTATCTTTGTTCTATAGGTTCAAAGTGACTTTTGGTTGACACTGTATATTTGGCGTTCAACTGCTGGAAAGTTTGTTTGCTGACTATGTTTATAGGTTGACTATATTTACTTCCTCTGCCCTCATGCAACCAAAACGGCACAAGGAAGATTATGACAATGTTAATGGTATAATTCAATTAAACACTAGAATAGGTAAATCTCGGTCCCTCTGTGAAGGTAAATGAAGTTTTCATTAGTTCTGTCGATTTACATTCAAAGCATTTGGTATGACAATTATTATGACACTTTTTTTTATGATGCAGCCAAGTACGTGAATACATAGAAATCTCAGTAGAAGTTTAAGGATAACTCGAACCATTTCTAGGGGTCGCATTAGATACAAATCATAAGAAATTAATTCTATCCACCGCTAAGGCGAGAATATCACAAATAATTTAGTCTACCATCTATTTATAAATTTTCTTGTTTCTATTTTCTACGACGACCTAAAGGGGTAACTATTTCTTAAAAACATTAAACATGATAAATCTTGGTTGTCTTCGAGTCTTTCATCTTAATATTCTATAAAAATAATTAACTGCAAAATTGAAATCATTATATAAAATTATTTTTAACTAATCATTCTAAAAATGTACTTAAAGTCAATTAAATAACCATATAGTAATGTAAAAATAAAGAAAGTCGAGTGTCTAATGGGTTTAGATACATATATTACATAAAATGTGACATAACCTTTAGAAAGAAATTTTGGATCCCCTTTTAGGGGGACTTTTACATAAATCTTATTTAAAACAAAATGATTAGTCACATGTCCTGACTGCATAAATTCTTATATTAAAAGCCCTTAAACATAACAAGCCCAGATTAGCTGGCCCATCAGTTCAGTTTCAATACTTTATTCCTTGATAGAGGAATCGGGATACTAGTGCTGTTACTAAGTACCCTTGTACAATGATACCAGAAGCATCTGGCAAGTGTCGAGAGTACATATAAATATAACAAGGAGGCTTACTAAAGCCTAAGGAAGTTAGGATATTCCTTGAACACAACATCAATATTATTTACATAATATCTGGCCAGTATGGGTAGGGTCATCGTGTCTCCGTCAGGGGGTCGTGGAGTGATGGGCCAGCAGGTGTCACGGAAGCGGTGTGTTTGGGGACATCTTCCCCAGCAAATAAATGTTGATATGCACAGTCTTATCCTTATCTAATCCCCGACATTTGGAACGCTATCCTGTATATTCCTTGTTAAACCGGTTTATCTTCCTTCATTTAAACTGCTGTTGCAGCCAAGTCAACCAAACTTCATTCAAATTCCCCTATGAAGCAGGTGGATTCTATGGGACCTTCGCCACATAGTGCGATCGTCCTGTATCTCCACATCATCCTTCATCGTGGATGGTTAACAACTCCCATCTCCCTACAACATTCTCCCTCTAACACTCTGCCTTCAACGTTCAGCGTTATCCCTCGAACATTTCTAACAATCCTCCACCAAATCTCCTATTACACTTCTAAATCTTGTCTGTGTCATATAAACATCGTCAACGAAAATTTTATTCAAAGATCTTGGCTTCCACTCAGTCATATCTGCCACTGTAGACCGTCGATTAAATTCCACCATTTAAAGTCTTTAGTTTAAATCCGCGATTTAAACTCGTTCATTGAAACTGTCACAACTGAATCGCTTAAACTTAATTTTTTCACATAAGTTTTTTTCAGTACACGCGAAGAGAGAATTAGCTTATCATCTTTAAGTGTCAAAAATCTGCTAATGCATTATTCATAATTTGTGGTGCGGAAAAAACAAAACTGAACGATTATGAAATTAGTAAAAAGGAAATTTTTGCATTCACTTCCATATTAACTAAACTTTCACAAATGGAGTTTCTCCAAATACATCGATTACAGCATAGTCCAGAGTCATTCATACATTGTAGAGACGAGATTTTGCTAAAGAATTAGGGCTAGCGCGTAGAGCTAACCACAGGAGAGATAGATTATCCAACAGGGGCAGACATGACGACCGCAAATCAGATTTCCTACTGTAATCAGAAGATAAGAGACCCATACCATGATCTATTACATCACCCTTTACCTTAGAAACTCAGAAATCTTTCAATTTTCGTTTTAGTACAAGACCCCTCATACCCAAATTACAACTTAACCACAATGAAGACCCTAAATATATGTTTATAAACTGTACTGAGCTCACCCCCCACAACATCATCACACAACTGCGGTACTGCCCAGCGATGGCCGTGATATGTCTATCGACAGCGCATGACCATCAAACCAGAACCCGTACCATGCTTCAAATACATGTGACACACTGAAGCTGGCCATGGGGCCACAATATACTGGAACGGCGCGAACCCTCAACCCTATCCTTCCAAGAGGACCAAAGAGAACCTGGCAGATGAAGTGTATCCCATGCTCATCATGTGAGCGGTAGCGCAAAAGGAGTACAAGGGTCGCAAAAGGTCTTAGTCAGGACCCAGTGGGTAAATATTACACAAAATGTTGTTATTCAGTAATTACATACATTACATAGTTTTGTATGGTAAGTTTTACCGAAAAAATGCAAAAAGTGGACACAAACCTAAAATTTCAAGGTTTGTTTAGATTTATCCTCAAACGGCTCTATTTTTCTTTTTTTTTTTTTTTTACATTCTAAGACACAGTGTTCTAGTTTGTGTCCAGATCTTTGACCACAAACTTTACAGTTCATATGATTAACATCAGATTGGCCAAACTGCCAGCAGTACCTATAGCCTAGCCAAATTCTAGCAGTTACAAAATCATGCAATCTGCTGATCTTATCACTTTCTCCATATCTGTGTTTTACTTTACACATTTAACTTTGATGAAAAATGTTTCTACAACAGCTTATCTGAACTCGTCTTCGTGCTTCAAAGAGGTCAATTAGTTCCTTTCTGATTACAGTTCTGAAGCTTGTAATTGACAACCCAATGTCGTTTTCAGCATCACCCTTACTAAGTGCAAGTTTGGCTAAAGCATCAACTTTGTCATGCTCACGGAGGCCTATATGAAAGGAAATCCATAACAATTTTATTTGAATCCCTTGAGCAATAATGTCTGACTATTTGTGTCTGGATTCAGAGACCAGCATGTTACAATCTGATCTCAGGTTAAGTGCAAGCAATGAAGATAAAGAATCGGAGTTAATCAAACTGTCTGTGGCAGTGATTTCTACGTGCTCAATAGCGATATGGCGAACAGTTCAGTTTGCAGAGTAGATACCCAGTTGTTTATTCCAATATTTTTCTCTAATCTATTATCATTGGGCTGGATCACAATGGCAACACTGCCTACCCCTCCCCCCCCCCTCCGTGGCACAATCGCGAGAACCGTCAGTACAGATGTACTAGGCTATGTAATTGTCAGTCTGGAGTTTCTGTATATGTTCAAGAGCACTGCTTTTGGCTAAATGTTGAAGGTGAAGATTATAAGTAATCAGATTCTTGGGTGGATAAGTACGTATATAGATGTAGTGACGTCAAATGGAGTTATCTGCTAGGGAGGCAGGAAATCATGCTGCTTCTTAATCTTAATACAAATTATGTACTCCAAACATTTTCATGTGGTTGGCTGTTATTTGGATCCATTTAGATTCACTTGTGCCATGGCATATATGGTTTAACAGTTCTTTATAGACAACACTATCTGGATCACCACGCAGAAATTTCAGTCCTATCATAAGTTTGATTTCAAGTATTCTGTCTTCAATGCAGGGGACACCAAGTTCTTTCTGCATGTTGAGTACTTAGGAGGACTTCCGGCAACCAAGTATGATTCTTAAGGATTCATTTTGCATTTTTTTTTTCAAGTCTGTTGATAACTTCGCTGTTGTGTAGGAACAAAACTGGTAAGTGTTAATCTATTAGAGACATAATATAAGCTAAGTACCTCATTTTAATGATTCTGATATTTGCAACATAATTAGGGTTGTACCCTGCAACAGTTCTAAGAGCTCTGAGTCTATATGTGCATTGTTGATTAGTTTTTTTTCACACGAGTTGCAGCACATGGGACTGAAACACCAAGATATTTAAAGGAGACATAATCAATCGGGTTTCCACCAATAGTCAGCTTAGATGGCCCATTCCTGCCATTACGATTTCGTGTATTGAAGACCTTAATTCTATCTGCAGATATGGTAAAGCCAAAGCTTTCACAGGCTATGTGTATGCAGTTTAGAATAGTTTGCATCTCACGATATGTTTTGGTATGTACAAAATTGTCATCAGCATAAGTAACAGTTATTTTCTGGGACACTGTGGAATCGATCTCAGTAATGCATTGATTAGTACATTGACCAAAGTGGGGCTAAGCACTCCACCTTGAGGAGTGCCAAATAGCATGTCTTTAACTTCACTGTTGTAGTCTTGAAACAGCATAGCTGACTTTCTGTTAGAGAGACAGCCGAGCATTCAGTTCAGGAGCAAGCCATCTATATCTATTTTGCTAACTCATATAGGATATCTTGGCTATTGGCAATATCAAATACAGCTTTTAGATTAGGAAAAGTGATGTATTTATGCCTTCTGTCCCCATGAACTGTTAGGAAAGTAGTGATGCAGTTGTGTACACATTTGCCATGTGTTAAACCATCCATATCGGGTGACATATCTTCTTTGATTCTGTGTAGTAGTCTATTGAGCACTATCCTCTCAAAAGTTGTGCACAGGCAACTCATCAGGGAGATGGGGCGAAATGAGGACGGTAAATGACCCGTAGCATAACTCATTTCATACATCTATAATAATGGATTACCAGGTACACATCTTGGGAGTCTAATGATGTCGTGATATCATCCTCCCAAAGGGCAATGCCTCTACCCTGGTTAGCGCTGAATTAAGTTCAGACTCAGTGAATGGCACATCACATTCATAATGTTGCTTGTTTAGCATGAATTAGGAAAGATCTTCTCTTTCTTTGGATTGTTGTACAAAATATCCCTAGTCTCAGGTGGTAGCATGTTATAACAAGAAATATGAGCCCATTTCGTGATTAATTCTTTAGCCATCTGAACCGGGTTGGGATAAGATACTTGTACATCTTTCTATCCAATGATTCTGTTAATACTATTCCAGATTTGACTTAAGGGAGTGTGTTGATTTATTCCACTGACAAGCTGTTTCCAGACATTCTGTCTGTGTTCAGTCAGACAGGTGGGATAATAAGAACCTGTGTTAAGAAAAAAATTCCAAGAATATCCGTGGTTCCTTACGGCCCAGTTAATGGGTGAAGTCTAAAAATACTTCAAAGATACTGAGGCGAAGGTTGGGCAGATAAAGATGGACGGGCGGGGGGAATTTCCCACTGACAATTTCGGAGAAGGTTGAGGGGAGAAGGAACCCCCTTCCTGTCACTGGTAATGACGGCACCCTTCCTTGTCACTGGCCGGTCTGTGTCCGTACAAATTATCAACGCATAACATTCCCAGCTTCGTTGCGTGGAGGCCTGCTAGAAGTGACGTCTGTCATAATACTCAGGACAACGATGGAAGATCAGGTCAATTTACATGTGGCGTATTCTTCTGCAGTTTTGAGAAATCAGTATAAAATTCTTAAGAATTGCTCAAGACTAAACTGGGTATTGTGAGTGCTATTCTTCAAGCAACATTTGCTAGCAGGACTTCATTGTTTATATCGAGGAACGTAGCTCCACAACAAAACACCAGCTGCAGTACACATAGACGGGCTGCTGGTAAATATTCTACACGTCACAGTTGATTCAGTTACATACTTAGAATTACATTACTCACACCGTACATTCAATGAGTGCGGTTCGAATGGTGGATTATTGGCTTTCTAGAAAGTGACAGCAAATACACCCAACATGAAACATTCTCATTACTAGAGTTTCTTCCGTAATTTTTCCTGTTTCAGATACTCATTACTGGTTTCACTTTGCTCTAACAAAACAGTGTACCGTTTCGTCAAAGATCTCGCTTCAGAGGAGTCTACCTTGTCCCTGCCACTGAGATGAGGGAACCCCTGGAATCAGGGTCCTCGGGTAACACATGAACCAAAGACTATAGAGATCTGAACATAGTCTTTGGCCAGGACCCTTTCTCAAAGGGGGTCCTGGGTTAACTATTCACACACACACACACACACACACACACACACATATGGTCGAAAGAATGTGCTTTTGAAATTCCATGTTGGGGAAATATGGATACGCGATAACAGATGGAGGTAACAGAAGAACGCTGGATGAGGTTGGAGGAAAAGGACTTTGGAGTATCAATAACTCTGACCTGAGAGGAGAAAGGCATCTAGAGCGAGGGGCACTAGTAGTATGCTTGGAGAAAGGCACCTGGGATGGTGATCAAGTATCTAGGGGGTTAGAGTTCTGCAGCTTTTAGATATTCCGAATGAAAAGAAAAACGCTACACCATTACAAGTAGGTACAATAATGCCTTACCTGTAACCTTCCTGTTTCCGTATATGTGATACCAACGAACCGCACGTACTTATATTCATATATGTAATCCAGAATGAATGACTGCGGTGATTTGGTAACAGTGCTATCCTACAGCAGCTCAATTTATAGTCAGAAAGCATCACACCTGGTGCTCACACTTTCATTACTGACGTAGTTCTATTCTATGAAATGACTAGAATTATATATTTGGTGTCTGGCAAATGTAATATTACCTTTATATCACACCATTAAATAAGGAGTCTTAATTACAAAATAAAATAAAGCTATGCAATGTTACATTACCGACAGTTGGTATCACACTATATATTCATTAGCAGGGCATTCTTAGTGTAACAGTAATGAACTGCTGAGATTCACACAAAGATAATGTCACGGTGATGTTGAGCAACCTGCACTATGCAAATACTGCTACCTAACGATGATATCTGGATTTATCAGCGAGTTACAGATGCATACATTCTCTAAAGTTCTAGGGAAACTGTGTCAGACTCGTCAGCTCATTGTTCTATACTACCAGACCACTGGGCCAGCCAGTGCAAGAGAAATTTTCAAGATATGGCTGAAGTGACATGACACAATCGTATTTCCTGGAAGTCAGTCAGGGCCATCGCAGAAAAGGTGGACGAGGTCGCGATCTTCTATTGCAATGACCTTTTCATACACATTCAGACACAAACATTTTCACCCAATATCCAACCACGACCCATAGAATCTGTTATACTGGGTTTTAAACGTCAGTCTTGGAACATGACTCTTAATTCATCTTTACGTTGGTGTCTTTAGTCGTCGAACACAATGTGAATCTCAAATCGTCCGATTCCTTCCTTGCTTTCTCTTTTTCTCTACAGAGCTGCAGAACATAGGGTCGAGCATCATGCAAGGAAGCAGTGAGTGGCAGTGATACACCAGTCTGGTAAAGGTTATTGGCAGCGTTGACATGCTATGCTAGCTCTATGAAGGCAGTGCCTGTCGTGAACAGGGCACTGTTGGTGGTCACGGTCAATCAGAACATGTACAGATGGTACACGTGTGTACATTCTCTCTCACAGCTTTTGAACAACTGTATGTACAAAGACGTTGCTTTCATGTGTAATGCTTCTTTAATGTTCAGCAGACATATGCATTTCAGCAGCTATACACTCTTTGCTACAAAAACACAAGTGTGTCGCGAGTGACAACTCTGTATGTGTGTGTGTGTGTGTGTGTGTGTGCGCGCGTGTGAGTAAACAATGTCATGGAACATAAGGCTGATGTCTGATGCTTCTTAAGTGGAGAAGAACTGAGGAAGCGTAATCGATTCACTGTTTCTCTCTTCACTGGTGAAACGTCCCACAAGAATTACTGACTGGTTGGCGCGCGTCAAATGCGGAGTCGCCTGTGTACATCCTCCTTGGTGTGGTCCCGGACATAGCAAGCCAAAAGGTCCCGTTTGGAGATGTGGTGGGTGTGAGACAGGGTCCAGGGGTGGATGTGCTCATAGTCTAGCGGGAGAGGGTCGGTGCGGCAGGACCCGTCCGTTGGCCCGATGATGAGGAGCAGTGGACCTTCGTAAGCCGTCACGTACCGTCTCCACGCACCAGGGGAAGACGTAATCATAAGTACATTTCAAAAACGCTAAACGCCGGGCCTTAAAAATAGTAATGTTTACAGAAGAAACTGGAACTGTTTAAACAGTTTAGTGTAGAGGTCAGCAGCGTTAGGTGTTAGACTCGGGCTTCGGTTCGATCTGAGCACCAGGCAGCCAGCTCACAGCCAACAGCAGTACATCCACCTCGGAAATGATCGCTAAATGATTTCGTGACTTAAGACTCGACCCTGATGTAGGCAGTAGTGGCCGTGAACAGTGCCTTGGTAAACTGATTGAAAAATATGCATTTGTCATTCCGTCACACTTAAGTAACTGGTGCTAAACTTGAAGGGAATGTCCGTACCCGTGACAAGCATAGCATCATATACAGTCGGGTTTTGAATAACATCGATCTCCTCTACATAATACTACACCATAGCTTACCGAAAGGCGTCTCCATTGTTGAAGTAACAGCACATGAGGGCGTGAGTGGGCGGTACGTAAGGCGGGGCAGCGTCGGGGTCAACGAAGGTCAGGGGAATAAAAGTGGGCGGGGCATACTTGGAAGTCCACCAACCAGCGTTTACCTCGTACCCGATGACAGACAGCCCTGCAACACAAGTGGAAATCTTGAGGAAAAATAAGCTTAACCTATTGTCCTAAGACCGTTCAGCCTTAGTAATTTTAGGAGGTCGTTGCGGTTGGTATAATGTAAAGGAGGCAACAAGGGCTACAGCAAACGATGCAAATTATTACGGTAACTCCGCACAACTCAAGTGTAAATCAGTGTTCCGTGTCTGGAATGGCAACTTAACTACACCCATTCCTGGTATCACTCAAGCCGAGTTTACCTTCTAACATTCTGGTGTTAAACATCACAGCTGGAAGGATGTTTGGTAGTAACATATATGTGTGTAGTTAATTATCTTGTAATTACCCATTTGTAATGTGCAGGGAGCAAGTTTTCTACTCGTGGGGCACCGTCTCTTGAACGTCATCCGCACGATCATATAACTCCTTAAACTTAGGTATGTTGTTTACATTGACACTGTCCTCTCTCAATCTATTCCATTCATCCACCACTCTTATAAGATAAAAGTATTTCTACATTTTTTTTAACAGGTGTCTTCCTTAATTTCATGTTTTGCCCTCTGGTTGCTCTCTCTCTACATCTCTCGAAGAACTAATTAGTCTTCGCTATCTATGTCAGGTCGTCACTCCTGTGTGTGTGTGTGTGTGTGTGTGTGTGTGCCAGTCAACATTGATTATAACTTATGACCTTGTGATTATAAAACTATTAGCCGACGGAAATATATCTAGATGGAGTTGCATGTGAAATCTTATGATGTATTTATTCATTTCTAGGGTATCGTGCCAATAAACACATATATTCTTCAAACGCACGTCACAGAATAGTATAAATCACCCTAAATCACCCTAACATATTTTCTTTAGTGTTCACCCTACAACTACACAAATTCCCTCAGTCATCTTGTAGGATAACACTTTTGCGTCTCTTTCCTCATCGCATTTTCCCTCCTCCCTCAACTCTAATTACGCTACTTCAATAGCGCTAACTAGATTAACATAAAATGTTCATATTTTTGAGGAGATTGCTGCCTCTCTTCGGGCGATGTTTCTGTCTCTGCTGAGCGTATATATCAGAGGCAAGAACAGAAGCATATAACCTCTGGCACAGACAAGCTAATGGACTGGACTCAAAAGTGGCTCATGAATTTTGATATCGATATGTACAGTGTCTTACACACCAGTAGTAAACACGAGAAGGCAACCTACATATGAATTCTTTTGAACTACAAAAGGTAAATAGGGGAAGACGCAAGTGTAAAGATATCCGGTGACCTTGAGCCAAGTAAGTTGTACACAGAAAAAGTGGCGGTACTGAACACATTTCGGTAATCTTACAGTTTCCGCCCCACAGAGATTGTTTTGGTGAGCAATAGTATACGCCTAATGAACCTTAGCCTCTCCAGGGGGTTGAGTGTTCCTAGCCGGAAGCTTCTTAAAATTAGATTTGTCGATAGCAAAGAACAAATTTTATTACTTCTGAGGGATGTAAACTGTAAAACTACCTCAAATTTTCTAAGCTTCATAGGTCAAGTACTCGAAATGAAGCCTGTACACTAATCCTCACTCTGCAATTAACTGGTGCGTCTCTGCCTTGACCGTTGTGTTCAGTTCGGTCACTGTTGTTGAAAAAAGAAATGGAAAAAGTGAGAGTAAAGTGGCGAGCTATCAATATGGCTAAAAGACTCAGAAACAAATCTTATGTGAGGCAGCAAGACGACCTAAATTCATTTAGCTTAAAAAATGGAAGGCTGTGAGGTGCTTTGATGCAGGTAATCAAAATTATCAAAGGCTTCGATAATCTAAGACCGGATTTGTCTGATTTCACTTCATAAGAGATTAAAACCTGTAGGCAAACGATTTTCTTAGAATGAGGCAAAACACTTTTAACAGAGTGCTAACGTATGGAATTATGCACCAATTAGAGCAATTGAAAGGAACACCAGACTTGACAAATAGTTTGCTTCAAGTCCACGATCGACATTAAATGCACCTCCTCAGGTACAAAATAAAGCTTACAGGTATTTCTTCTTTACTCATCCACTTGCTTTTCTACTCTCACTTCCACTAAATCTCCAGCAAGTTTTACCTACCAGTGAGGGCGTGAATGAGCCACTCGAGCAAGCCGGTGCCACAGCCGACGGAGGCCAGGGAGGAGAGGCCTGCACACTTCACCTGGGCAGCGAGAGCGTGCAAGCAACAGGGTCTGGGATGCACCCACAGCAGCAGAGGGTCCCATGGGGATGCCTTGTCTGTCTCACCAGCAGGAGGGTTGTTGAAGCCAGAGATGAGGGACAGGAGGGCTGTGGCGTCGCCTGTGCACCCGTCATGGACCCAGGAGGGGTGACAGAGGGAGTGTCAAGCAGCAGGTTGTATGAAAATAATTATGGAAAGCAGCGCAGTGAGAGAGAGACAAAATGAAGTCAAAACTTCAAGAGAAAGGTGTATTCTTGTAAAGAGAAGTTCGAGATTCTACTTAAAAAAAAAGTCATATAATAAATTGTTTTGTCCATGGTCTTACAATACAAGCGAAACTCCCAACGATTAAGTTTAGCTCATAAAGAAATAAACGTAATTCCTTGTACTTGTTACATAAATATATGTGAAGAAGAATCACAAAGATATCTCAAGGTTCCTCACACGTCCAGTTTCTTTAGGTTTGTCAGTTTCAGTCGTCAGTCTCATGGGTTGTTTATCAGCGGCTAAACGGCTATTTTATGAAAGTATCAGGAACTAAATCATTCTTCTTTATTTAAGGTTAAGATAAGCTGTGCATAGTAACACTATATAGCTTATAAGAATATCATGATAATATCGGGTGGACTCGAACAGAAATAATAAAATATTTTGGTTACAGCTGCTGTTGTCGCCTGATATTGTTTTTTCTAAATGGCAATCAGTTGTGTTTATCATAAACTTTATATGTAATGGTAGTAAACATTACCTCGAAAATAATTTCCTGAGCGGCGGAATCGCCTTACCTTTCTTGTACAGCGTCAGAACTTTGTCCTTAAGGGAGGGCCGATCCATACAGTTATAACTCGGCTCGGCCTTGTCCTGCCGGCAGCCAACACGCTCATTCCCCCGGTAATCATCCTCTTCGTCAGACATGTTCACAGTAGCTCTGCGAAAAATGGTCGCCGCCAGAGACGTTTTGAGTGCAGCACATCCCTAGTAGAAAATCAATAGAAAGAATAAATACAATATCGTATTCGGAGATCGGAACTGTACGGAATGAGGTAGTGCATCGTCTACATTTTTCGTTTTCTCTCCCAAGGTATTATTTCTTCTTAAGCTATCATTTTTAACCACTTTGAAAGTTGTGTTTTAACCATCTTGAAAGCTGAGTATGAACTAAGAATTTTTGTATCAAGTAATTTACTATAACTAAATTTAATCTAACTTTTCCTTCTATTCATTTTCAGTTTAGTAATGGCCGACTGTCAAGGAAGATAAGTGACCATTCAAACTGTATTTTTGTTCATATCAAACATGTTATTTACATGAACATATGATTAAGCATATTAGAAAAACAAAGCCAGACCATGCGTCCAATTATCAAGACGTTACCACATCCGATTCCAAAGCTGCACTCTGAATTGTCTTATAATAGCATTTAAGGGTTACTAAAAGCCATAGGCAGAACCTCATTAATACAATGCTTGACAAATTGTTCATTTACAATCCCTCTCATTTTGGACTTAATCGTTATGGTGTCATCAAGATGGCCTACATGGCGTATCTGGAGCTAAAGACAAGACTCAACCTAAGGAAAATAAATTATACTTTTAAGTTCATTTGCGAGATCTTGCTGAAGTTGGGAGACGAGGTAGGTGTAGCATCAAGTATTATGACAGGTACTAAACTAATGAACAATCCCATGGTAAGTACAAGACCAGATGACACTGTGTTATTTGCAGGCCAGGAATGCAGTGGGGTACAAATACATCTGGCAGGTAGAACTCTCTCCTGGAATTGGTAAAATTCAGTTTACTTAAAGACGTTCTACTCCTGTATCCAGACTTTACAGCCCTTGCAAACAGACCACTCGTATCTCTGTAAACTCAGTACATTCTAAATGTTATAGAGTGCGTGAAATGTTCTCCCCACGCGAAGGCAAGTGGCAGGGTAAATAAAGATGTGAAATCGGTAACTAAATCTGACGACAATAGTTTGACAGCTGACGCGTGGGGTTCTTGGCCTCCTGCCTGATGCACTGGTGACCTACAGCCCACAGCTGAGTCTGCCAGCAGACATGGCCCTAAATGTATTAATATCGTACCAAACATACGTTCCATTTACCAGTCACATTCGTCTCTATCCTCATACTTCTGTCTAGCAACACTGTGCCTTCCTCAGTGGTAGACTCACATTATGGTCATTCCTGTCCTCACCGTCAACTCTCATACTCACAATATTTACACTGCCAACAATCAAAGCTCGTGACACCCCACACTACCAGCACTCATACTAAGAATACACAGCCAACTCTTCAGACTCGTAACATCCCACGTTCATACTAACAATACTTACACTGCTAACACTCCAGACCAGCAACATCAACACTAACACTCATGTTCATTATACATTACCAGCACTCCACACTCATGACCCCCACTACCAACATTCGCAGTAACAAGACACAGTAACAATATTCTCACTGTGAGCAATTACAGTGCACATAAAAGACACCCCCATGGCCCACATCAGCACTAACAAGCGCTCACACTAGCAAGAGTCACACTACCAACAATTGCACTACAGACACACTCACCACCAATAAACTAACACCAACATCCACATTACGAACACCTACAACACTAGCACATACTACTATAGATTAACAACATCCTACACTCTGCCGCCACCAGCTTTAATAAGAGGTCAGCTGCACTCAAAACATTATATGTAGTCGCGAAGTACGTATATATGAGGTCAATCATATACTCAAGTTGCATAATACACTTATATAACATAAACTTTTTTTCACATTCTACAACATCACTTACTTGTTATCCCTACGTAAATCACACTTGAAGCACACACACTGGCCCCACTTAACCACTACACGTTGTTCTCATCGCTGTTTTTACTGTTTCCTACAAGACATCATTTTCGTTTTACATTACCTATGCTTCCTTATTCATATCCGCCAATCTTGCAGAGAGCAGCTCAGTTTACTGGATAGTAACTAATAAATCATTGATTCAGATTCTGTACCTTAGAAAACCTAAAACCTCATCCATGCGAACATCAGAACCAAACGATGTACACAATTACGCCATCATTCCTTATAACACTTAATGCGCGACTCAAGTAATTCTGTTGACAATTATTACACCAACAATTCATTTACTCCTATCAGAATATCCTAAACACATCAACTAGAATTATGGATTGTTCGGTATCATACGGTGTTAGCACTTTTTTATCTCTTTGAATTTGAATTGAATTTTTTAGTAGCTCGGACTTTATAAAAAAGTATGGATGGCGGACAGGTACAAACTTCCGATCACTCTTTTCAACGGGTTTCTTAAATAATATGTCAAGGAAACTGAGCTATCCTACAACGTTCTCACTTCAGAAGTTCTTACCAGGTCACTAGCACGAGGCACGAGCGGCCTTGGGACTGGTGAGGCGACCGGCTTGGCAGGTGCGGTAAGGAAGTTGTCAGCTGAACGTCAGCCGGTGACGTCACACCGCTAGTGTTGCAATGAATGGAAGCAGTGAATTAGCGAGAGTGGGATGTTTTTCCTTCTGGAACGAGTTATTAATAATATTATGGGGGAACTCTCCCTGCTCCCTGCATACACTACCCCCTTTCCATATATATATATATATATA
>JAYMFT010051118.1:0-15238 GCA_038088735.1 Panulirus argus
TCGAGTGAAAGAAGAGGGAGCAGAACTGAAAGATGTGGATGAATGCAGTGTTGAGTCATCAGCGTATGAGTGCATTGAAAGGTGGACACATTCAGTAATTGACCACAGAACGTAGAAAGAACAATATAATCTCTCTCTAGAAAGAAGATTGTCATTATATGTCTTTAAGAGATATCCTTAACTTTGAATAAAAACCATAGGCTGGACGGACATAGAGAATGTTCATGCAGAATACTCATATTCCGCAAAGACTGGAATTATTCTTCTGCGAGGGAGTTCTGGCTCTCGGAATGTCTCCTAAACAAGCAGATAATCACATCGTCAGGCCTTGATATGTTAACTAGGGGCGGGTAAGAATACCTCTATTACAGGAACCCTCGTGTTTTATACCGTTGGGAGATGGAGACACTCATGGACGCTGGAGATTAAGTGCTTGAATTAGGCGCAGGCAATAGTCTCGGATCATACGTGTTCCGAAGAGGCGAAAGAGAAACCAAACAGATATGAAGTAATAAAGAGGGAATCCGAGCAAAGGCTCAGGGAATAACGGCGAGTATAACAATGATTGTCAAATAAATTCCCAGACGTTCCTTACCCCGCTAGTGGTTCCCGCCGGCTGTTGGCCGAGCTATCTATATGTTAGAATTTATCAAATAATGCAAATGACCAGCCTTGGGAGGAGGAAGATACGTGGTTCCTTCTCTCCGGAGGAGGAGAAGGAGGAGTGGAAAGTGTTAGGCAAGAATCAGTAAAATCGCCCGGCTCTCCTCAAGGTCTGGATGGTCTGGGCATTATTTCATAGCGCACTACTGCCACGCTGTATATCCCTCGAGATGGCAGGCGTGACAACTGCGATTTCTTTACGCTCGGGAAGTTTCATTAATATTGGTGATGGTCGAGCTGTCGCCACAGGAGATATATGATGCGACTCGAGAATTCGCCTCAGCCACACAGGAAATTCACGAGATAAAACGACGGCCATGAAAGCTAAATGCAAGTGTCGGTATGTTGCCTCAGCGGTGTCTCGTGGTGACATGCGGCGTTCTTGCAGGAAGTAAACAAGCTCTCTGGCTCCCCTGATGCTGCCTCACTGCTCACCACGTGTGTGGTGACCCCACCGCCATCATCGCGACCCAAAGATGACCCTTGTGACCCGTGTCCCAGCCAAGTGTGAAGCGGAATGATCCCGTGATAACATTTCGTTTTTATTATCAATTGTTTATAATTACTTCATTCAACACCTTTTAAGGATTTGTTGCATGTCATTTATCTATCTAATTTTGCAAACCCCCCTCAACGTACCACAAACTGTATCTCCTCTGGCAATTCTCTTTCCTCAAGTCTCTTTCCTTTTTATGACAATAATATGCCTCATTTTATGACGCCATCAATCATGTTTTAATTAAAGTTAACACACAATCGACTTCATCGAACGTTAATGGAAAGTTCCGCCTTGTGTAATTAATAAAGTTTATCTAAGCTTGATATCCAGCGTAGTCTGGGGAAGAACAAGTCTGATGAGAGAGGCACTTGGTGCAGCAATGGGTCTCAGGGAAAACAAAATATTTCATGTTTCGAAAAAGCAGCGCGACGTCTTAGGTTTGTGTTTACTACCTTCCCAACCATTTCGCTTTTTTTCTTTTTTACTTTTTGGCGGAGGAAACTATCGTATGGAATCTAAACATAAAACCAACATTTAATTAAGCAATTCATTTCCAGCTTCACGAGCTGGCTAAACTACCCCTATGACAGCTGCCTGGAATTATTGGATTTCTCTCTTCGTGTGGCAAAAGCTTTTTGCGATGCGGAAAGTTTCTGTCGAGGATAATGCAAATTCCATGTAGGAGATGGTGTTTCCACATTCATATTAGACCCCGAAACTCTGGTCAAATGGCGTGAGATCAAGATTGATATATTTTCCTTGGAAGTTCGGTCGGGATTATCAGAAAATCTTTTTCCCACTGCGGCTTCTTCCGACACCACGTCGGAGACTTAAGAGACGAAGCTGAAACAGATTGCGGAGAGTGCAGGGTTCCTTGATGTTTACTTGGTGAGACTGTAGGATTTCCCGAGGTTTACATGCCTACAGTGTAGGGTTCCCTGAGGTTGACGTGGTCAAACTGCGACAATGCGGGGTTCCCCGAGCTTTTCATACACTGCAGGGTTCCCTGAGGTTTACATTTCGATACTCCCGGGTTCCCTGAGGTTGACTTGATCAAACTGCGTGTTGGCATTATCTGTTGCACGAGTCTATGTATCAGCAATTGTAGAGGATATGACAACACTTGATCCTCCCATAAACAGACCCGACACGGGCCTTAGGCCTCAGATCTCGTTGAATTGTCTCTTGTACTTGTTACTAAATCCCTCTGATTGGTAAGTTATGGCTAAAGGAAGAACTCACCCCAGTGTCCACAAAAATGACAAATACTGAATTTTACGAGGCTTTGAAAGCAGTCCTGAAAGAATTATCTCCAGTGCATCCTTCTACGCAGCACCGTCAGTCACATGCAAGTTTTACTCAAACTTTGAAGTCCTGGAGGAGTGGAGGACACAGATATACACTTAGGCTCTCGTCTATCATTGTCTGCGAGTGTCATCATCGTTGTGAAGACCCTGCAGGCAAAATTTTACCCTGACGAGACATGCTGAATAATTCTTCACAATGCTTTCGTGAGAGCCTCCCGAGGGGCGTGGCTACTGCCCGCTAACTTGCTACACCTGTCACAAACTTCTTCAGACTTGTTCCAAACTCGTCAGTGTTCGTCTAGTCTTCTCCTTTTCAATGCGATGTATCAAACCTCTCTCTCCTCTTACACCTCAACCTCCCCTGAATATAATCACATCTTGAAAATGATTAATACTTCATTGCATTTTTTTTCCGGTTTCAGTTTATCCTTACTGGATCTCTCTACCGCCATTCGGATGAAGTTAAGGACATGTTTCTCCGTTCTCTATGAATCAGATAATCTCAAAGTATCATTAGTAGAATATAGTTTTGATACGAGAAGAAAAGCTATATAACAAACCCTTCCTGTGTCTTTATAACGAATTAAACATAACTAGGAAACCTGTTTCGTGCAGGAGTACGAATTTGGTATGACTTTGAGAAAATTGAGGTTAAGGGTCAACGTAAACAATATTATCATGAAATTCTATTTTTCAAGACTAAACAAAATCCTGATGACTGTCAGGCACAATGTATTCCAGTTTTTCAGAAAATTACTTCAGGGAAAATATGAAAAAATGAATATCGGAAAAAGATATGAAGATAAAGAAAATGAAATATGACATTTGCACATATGTATGTCATAAAAAAAGTACATTGGAAGGTTTTAACAACTCACATCCACAGACGTCCGATTAATTGTGTGTGTGTGTGTGTTTGTCTGTCTGTCTGTCTCTGTCATCATTATCAGGACTAATACTCAGTACAGAGTCCCGTATTATTTCAAAAGCTTGTAATGTAATTCACACCATCAGGAGCACTAAAACATTTATCCTTCATAAATTATTCCATAAGTATACAAAAATATAGGGACCATTGCTGTTGCAATGTTTTTCACACATTTTGAAGATTTTTGTCACCAGCACGTAAAAGGGATTTTTAGATTAACCTTTAAAAGATAATTGAATTAGTGCACTTTTGCCCAAATATTCATTTGTGTATGTTTTTATTAAGGGGTTAAAAAAAAGCATTTTATGTATCGTAAATCCTTTGTAGAAATTGTATGAATGCAGCGAGCGCAATATCATGTGGATTATCTTGTAATACTTCTTCCCTCCTGGAAAATATTATTGACAACAAATGTTAACGACATCCAAGATCAATTATTTCCACTAGACTCGTCCAGGTATAAGCTACGTACAGACTTCTTCCAATACATTCATATCCTCATCAACAGCATACTGCATTATTTCCCCCTTCCATCAGACAAGATCAGACTCATTAAGCTGGAATTGGTGCCTCTGTGTTATCATTCTCACACTGACTGCCATATTACGTGTTGGTCTGCTCCTCGTTATCTTACGTCCAGTCCAGTGCTTTCACCGATGTATTCCGCTTAAACCACTCGATTCGAACAAGTAAGAGACTTATGTTTTGCTGAAATGCACTGGTAGGCGGCTGGATTAGGTTTATAGTGCTTGCTGTGGTGACAGTGACTATATTATTATGATAACAGAAAAGTTTTGAGTGGCCAAACGATGGTAATGGATTGTTGGATCGAAAAAAATGGAGAGAATTCTTTGGATATGAGTAGCGAATTTGTTATATTAGTGGTTGTATGGAACCTCTGCTCAGACTTAGAAATATATTGTTCTCTTTAGTATGGCCATATACTATCTGTAATAGTCTCAGTGGTGAAGTAGTCGGTGTTACTAGTTATATCTCTATGGGTCCACGTACGAGTTTCGCTCAGGGCAGCTGGCTCAAAGCTGAGTCAGCTGTTTATTCTTCCCTTTATGGGTGATCGACGAATGTACACCTGACGTAAACTGGAAATGTAAACCGTATGAAATATTGCTCTAGATATAAAATTAATCCCCGTTGCCACCCGGCAAAATAGTAATCGACTATACACTCTCACACGGGGAACTTTGGTTCATATCAGAATTTGCATTTTAGAGTTATAGCGAAAAACTTGAAAGCAATATTTCACAATATTGAAATAAGACCATGCTGTTCCAAGGCGAACACCACCGACGCTTTCAGACTCCTGACCTCTATATCAGCTAGGCTAAAACGCGAAATCGATGATGTAAAATAACACTGTATCAGTGTTGAACAAACAACGGGTCATTCAGCAGTAAAGCTCTCTCCGTGATAGATGAAACAAGAAGTAAATAACTAGCTTTGCTATGGGTATCAAATCAAAATAAACAAGTAACGTTTTCAAATGTAGAAAGTCGACCACACAATACATGGTAAACATACAGCGTTTCGCATACGGACTTCCTCCAGCACCACTAAAGGAATTCTGGGAGTGACATGTAGACTACCGTATGAAAAGCAATTCGCCATTTTAAGCCGCATCTCACTCTGTGAGTATCTGAGACCGACATAGTCCTCCACTTAATCTTATACAGACTTGATCAAAAGGCATTCTCTTCTGTCGCATGGCAAGGTCAGCATCATCCACTGCTCGTATGTAGGAAGTCTCTCTTCCTGCGGCGATGCAGTGCATTTCCTCAATGCATTTACGTCGAGAAAGATTTACTCTTTTATCTTACTTGTAGCTTACTATTTTCGGAACGTGAGTTTGTCAGCGTCTGCAGCCAGGGAAATCTTTAGACACAGAGAGGTTGGCTGGCTTAAGCCCAGACTCCGTCCGACGATATGTATAGACCAGGATTTTCATCGGATTTTCGTTCCATTTATATTTTTTGTTAGGACAATTTGAAATAGAGACAGCACATCAACAATGGCTTATTTCATTATAGTGTTCTAAAATAGTATCTACGTCTTTATTATGCAAGTAATATTGACTACCTTGCATTTTTCTCTCTCTAAACTGATTCCCTTGTTCCATGTTCTTTTTTCTCACAATTTTATGGTGTGATTTCTGTGCTTCCTGCAGCCCATGTAACTGGGTAGGCAGCTTATCATTCATTGTATCTCTTCCAACACCACAGACCAACTTCGGGACTTCAGCAGCTCCTGCTTCGCAAGTTTCCAGCAAATGGTACGTCATCACTCATGGGTCTTGTTCCTGGAGTAAAAAAAATTTCCCCACAAACCTTTACGAGCTTCTCTGCTTCGCTGAGCTCTGGCGTGCAGTCTCGACCCACATGTTAAGTCCTTCACGCATCTCCCACTTCTTTTGAAGTTCAAAAACATCTTCATCGTCAAAGTTGCTCCGGAGTTTCCAACTTCCGCCATTTTTCTGGGAAAGTGTTATGAAGAACAGCCCACTGCGTATGCCTAAGTAGCTCTTGAAGAGTACGGTAAGAGTGGTAGAGGTTCTTGTGCTTCTGACCATGGCTGTACATTTTACGCTGTGGTCAACCCTCAAAACATATCTTTATCAAGTTAACAAAACCTATTCTATGTACTTCGTAAAGCGACGTAAACGCTTGGAATGACTTAAACAGAAGCTCGGAAACCATAAACTGAGAACGCTCTGAACGCCTCTGTGATCTGTCTAAAACGCAAAATGACAGGTCGTGGGCGGGTAGCTATTGATCCATGAAGGCTGAGGTCTATTGGTGAGGCTGGATGTAGAATAGTCCTGGTGAGGTATACCTGACATAATTATCTACACCGAACCTGATCTGCCTACGTCCTACGTCGTTTGTGGTACGTAACAGGGAAAATTCTGTCGATATCTTCGATAGTTTGTGAAAGTGAATTAGTTTAGTTTACCATCTCCACCGAACGATCGGTATTAACCTTTCTCTGAGAGGGCATCATGAGTTTTCTTATTTATGATTCCAATCTCCTTCTTCCCATGATTCATTGGAGTAGTAGTCTCGAGATGGAATGTTGTCCTCGTATATGAAATTCAGCAGCTTCGGATGGATAATCAAAAACAGTTCACAATCTCTCCTCGAGACGTACGTACACTGAACCGTGAAGCAGTCGGTTAGAAACACGAACAATACAACACGGATCTTGAGCAAGGCTGACGTGAGAGTAATGAAACATAAAGGCAGCAGACCAGATCGTGAAGCAATAGAACTGATAAGTTTCCGAAGAGGTATGTCGGGCAGAGGAGGCAAGTCAGTTCTCTACAAAGCAAACTTGATCATGGAAGAACAGATAGAAGATATGAAACGACTAATAAGGTAATAGGTCGATTCTTTAAGCCATTGTTGTTGTAGATCGAGCAATGAACAGGTTTAGTAAAAGCTGAAGCAGAGGGTCTCACACTGAAGCAGAAGCCCGATATTTGAAGCAATAAATCCAGTCTCGGAGCGGTGGGACGGATCTTAAAGCGGTAACTTATAGTCGGAATCAGTCGGCCATGCATTGCACTGAAGAATCACATCTTGCTGCAGCAGGGCAAGACCTTTAAAATGTGAACCCGAGTCTTGAGATGTTCGTGAAATCTCATTTCGCCCGAGGATGAGGTGCTTCAGCGATTATTGAATTACGAGAGGCATTGTGGAGATCCTTCGGCCCTGCATCGAATTTCTTAGTGGATCTAGTTCTGAAATCTTGAGGAGTCGGATTATAAAGCTTTACCTGAAGCCTTAAAGCATTTTAGTTGGAAGGTTCGTCTATGTTTCCATTGACGGAATCTCGTGTGTGACATCGTTTTTAACAACCTGTAACCTCCAGGAGCAATGAATTACTTGCAGTAATAATTCGAGAGCAGAGTCGGGTATCAGGAATTTAGGGTCTTGTACGGTTATAACTTGGAGAAAATGATGGTGATGTTGAGAGGATGTTATTGGGAATAGTGATGATGATAGTCTTGGTGGAGATGGTAGTCATGGCGGTAGTGATGATGATGATGTAGTTTGAATGTAGTGATGATGATATAGTATGAAGGTAGCGATGATGATGGAGGAAGTGGTAGGTGCTGATGATGATTATGGTGGTGCTTTGACAGTCAAGACAATGCTGGAGATGTTGATGGTGAAATTGGCGGAGTTGGTGCGGTTGGAGCTGGTGGCGTTGGTGAGGATGACATTAAGGGTGATGGAAGTTTGCAGAGATGGTAATGGAGGTACAGCTAATTATTTGGCTGTAAGTGATGACCGTGTGCCACCAATAACAGTGAACTGTATCATGCCCTCGTTTAAAGCATCAGTATGACTCGCAGACTTGAATTCATCTCATCTGATCCTCAATACATATTCAAAGTACACTCATATTCATTAATATATACACAACAACGAGGCTGTATATATGTTTCATATCTTATTACGACTCGAAGTTCAATCAGTGTAATAAATTCTTCAGTGTAAAGAAAATTTGTTCAAATCTCTTTTATCGGTGTAAGGAACATAAAAGGTTACATTCAATCCCTGTTGCTGGAGCTCGACGCGAGGTTTTCCATTCCTTCCCTGCACTCCACTGTCATGCTGGGTTTTCCTCCCTCTTTTTCCTTGTGTATTTTTTGGTGGCGATACCGAGAACGCGGTCAATGTCTATGATTCTTTTTTTTATACCATTTACATAGGGTTGGCATTAAAAGGATCGTTTTTGTGTGTGTGTGTGTGTGAGTTAGTGTAAGTGTGTGTGTGTGTGTGTTCACAGTAGAGAAGAGACGATGATGGTACTGATGATGAATAAACGAGAGACAAACGGACGGTGAAAATGTGACAGTTAGTTACAATAAGAGAAAGACGATGACTGGAAGTTTTATGACGTTGTCAATCACTGCTAGATACCTCCCTTGACGTTCCTTTCATTTTCTTGCATTCATTCGTAATGTCTTATATCTCAGATTCATGGTGATTGCTGGAGAATGTATATTTGAACGGAAACAGAATATGCACTGTTGATTTAAGACTTCGCAAACAACACAAGTGATCAACCTACCAACGACGGTTTATGAATCGTAGGAGGACCTCCGGCTCCAACATGTGACTCAATGACCATATGGCCCGGGCACCACGTTGGTAGTTTCTCTCCTAGAATAGAAAAGATAATCTAGAGAGAAAAAATTAATCAAAAGCAATGTTTGTTGCAAAAAGAATCTAGTATGTTGTTAATACTAACTTGTGTTTTACTCTGCTGTTCAGATACCTGCTCTTCAGCTATCGGTAGCTCGCCTGTCCAAAGGCCACCTACATCTTTGATCCTCACTTGGCGTCCGTCGTCCGTCGCCGTCCGTCCTTAACTTTTCAGATTTCAGTCCTCCCTGAAACCACGAGGCCAATCTTAACCAAACTTGGCAGGGATAGAGTCGGTTGGTTGTTTGAACTTTGGGCCTATCAACTGCCAGGGTCAAGAGGCCGTCAACGTCAAGCTACTGCATCTAACTACCGGAAAATCCTTAATACCTTCTTCAAGTGTTCTTGATAACTCTGACTTCAGATCACATGCATTGTCGCTATGTCTATGGTCCGTGACTGGGATGGTCTCTGGGTGCTCTCTTCTCAAGTAAACAAAACCTCTTAGTTGTACGACAAAACTGGCTGTCATGGCAACTTTGGCTGAAGGAAAATTTGCTTGATATATGATACAGTTTATTGTCTGTGAAATTTATATATTTGCCGACTTTTGCATGTTATGGAAGGTAGGACATTATTTTCTTTTTAAATTTTCACGTACTCGGCTGGCGATACAGCCTCCAGTGAGACTCTACGTTCTAGTTTAAACTGACTAAATCTGACTGTTATAAAACTGCTGGAGAAGAAGTGACTGGGACCAGTTTTCTTTTCTCAGGATGTAGGCCGATGTATGGTGGCGGCCAGTGAGGGGGTTCCTGTGTCCCTGATAATGGAAAGTGATGGCTGGTGGCGAGCCTTGCCTCGCTGGTGATGGTGAAGATGGGGATGGTGGATGTGGCGGTGGGGACGAAGATAATGAAGTTAATTGGGAAGATAGTGATAGCGATTGGGCAAAAGGTATCCAACGAATGAATGAAAGAAATAGATAAAATGAATAAGATTATCACCCTGAAGATGAAGGAAATGAGGTAAAAGGTGATGAAATATGCATCAAAAAGATGGTGAGGAAATTAAAGAAAAGGATAAGGCACTAGATGAAGAAAGAAGAAAGACACAGGAATGTACGAATAACAAAAGGCGGAACATGGAGAGGAAGACAACAAGAGGTAAAGCCAAAATAATATACAACTGAAATGAAGGACACGGCGTTTAAAGAAGCAACGCAAAAGCATGCTTGAAGATGGAGAACAAATGCAGACCAAAATGCATGAAATAAAGTGCTGAACGTCGACCGTTCCTGCAAGTATCATCATGATACATTCCCTGGGAGAAAGAGACACAAAATTCAATCTACATACAAAATTGACGTGATCCGTCCTCAATATGTTAGGCTAACAGTTCCCGGGATACAACGTGTGTCTTTGTTTCCGAGGGAACACTTTGAGCGCGGGTCAGCGGACCTGTCGTCAAAGGCGGGAGCCAGGCAAAAATCCCCCTCCCCAGTTCCTAGGGGAGAGAGGCATCAAAGGAGACACCAACAGAGGAAAAAAGACCAAGAGTTTTAAAGTTTTTCTTTTGGTTCCTCATTTTCTTGCTCAACCGTTGGTGGTGAAATGTTACTGGAGGAGGAGGAGGAAGACCTGTCGGGTTTTTGTAAGCCTGAATTAATCTCACTTAGTGAAAGTGACAATCTACGGTATTTTTGTAAACAGTTTCTGAAACGTTTTCATATATATATATATATATATATATATATATATATATATATATATATATATATATTTGTTTGTATAATTTTCTAATTACTTTTGAGATCATTCTCCATTATTATAATTCTATAAGTCGAGAATAGACTTGGTTACTCAACTATGAAACCATCGCTGGGAGACAAAACTGAACTGACAAAATCATTGTCAACAGCCAGTCCTGGCTTGCCCAGCATTTATGGCTTAGTGAAAACTCATGAGGAAGGTCATTCCCTGTGCCCTGTGATTTGCTATTGTGATATTTACCAACAGACGGTTTGTTTCCTCTACTAGTTTTGTAATGTGGGATTCTGGTTAGGGAAGCAGTCAACTCTTAAGTCCTTCGCACAAAGAGAATCCAAAAGTTTGCTTCCTGATAGATAATATTCATATTGAGGCCGTGTTTCACTTTGTCCAGTTCTCATTACGTTACATCTACTCGGGTGAAACTTCACTAACCTGTCCAGGTCCCCTTCGTCCTCTCGTTCACTCCTCTCATGACCTTTGCATCATCTGCAAACTTATTTGCAATTTCTGGCAAGTCATTCACCTACATCAAGAAGAGTAACGGTCTCAGAAGAGAATTCCTTGGCATTCCATGGTGACCTCCCATTTCGATATACGCCATCCATTCCCTTCAGATAAAATAATCTATCCATCGGGGGAATCATCCCCTTATACCTATCTGGCTATTCAACTTCTTAATCAGCTTTCCATATGGCACTATGTCAAACGCTTTCTTGCACTCAAGGTACTTCCCTTTGTCTAAGGCAGAACTCAGTCATTCGTAAAAGTCTTTGAAGTTCATTGCACATGACCTCGTTTCCCTAAAAACATGCTATCTCTCTCTTAAGCAATTTCTACTCTATGGAGAGTAATCCATTTGTTTTCTGATAATCTCAACCAGAAGGTTACAAAATGCACTCGTCAGGGAGACTAGTTCAGTGCTTCTTCCCGGTCTCCTTCTTCAATAGACAGGTACGACGTTTGCTCTTTTCTGCTCCTTTGATACTGAGCCTTTCTCCAGCGACATCTTGAGCAATATTGCAAGAGGTTTGTCTAATTCATGCGCGCGCTTCTTCAGCGCATATGGTGAAATTTCATCATATGTGTGTGTGTATGTATGTGTGTGGGTGGGTGGGTGAGTGTGTGCGCGCGCGTTCCGAAAAGAGAGAGCGAAAGAGCCCTTTGTGTTCTCAATAGAGAAAAAAAGAAATCTAATATTATCTGCATATTTTGACCTTTTTCCTAGGCCTAGAGGAAAGCCGGGCCGAGGCTGCTGGATGAGCGTCAGCCGACACTGTCGGCTTGGATGATTTTCTTCAGTCCTTTTTATATACCTCATTTATGGATTGGACTTTGTTCATGACTGGTGACCTTTGAAATGAAAATTGAAATGAATTATACTACCCGGATGAATGCTATGTGAAATTTCATTAAACCACAGTCTAACTTCCTATGCTTCTGTATATATTCTATGGCATTGAATCAACTAGGATTGTCGCCCTCGGGCGTAATTAATTAACTGAATAATCTAACTTCCTACTATAAGACATATGCTATATACTTTTTCTAAGTTTCCAAATCCAAATATATCTCTCACGTTTAATGTTTGTCTACTCTGTGTTTCACACAAAGTTTCAAGTTCAGATTCCTTGAGTCAGGGTTCACGCTACACCTCCCCAGAATTACCTCCATCGCCGCCTCACCATCAACAACAAACAAGGTTCCTCGACTGTAGCTTCAGAGCATCGCCCCCAGCAACTCTTCGCCATCTCTAACTAGCAGTAATGCCTCGTGCTTCCGCTTCCTGTTCTGCTCCTCAGCCCGAGTCTCGTTTCCAGGAGCTGTGAGGATGACATATGGCTCCAGACACTCGATACTTGAACATATGCAGGACTGGCGCACTACACGGACTATTCTCAGTGTTATAGAAATATTCAAGAGGAATCTATGCCATACAATGGTATCATTTTCCTCTCCTGTGTTATATGTTTCAATACAAGACACCTGAGGATAGACAGCCTATGGGCTGTGTACAAGAACTTAGCTGAAGGGAAACACGTGATGAGGACGCTCCCTTAAGGTTATGTCTTTCTGATCACAAAGTCCTTATGCTTCTCTTTCATAACCACTCTTCCTGCACCTCTCCTTGCTCCTGCTGCTTCACTGACACCACAGAAGAAGGAGGATAAGGATGAGGAAGGGAATAAGATGAAGGAGGAGGATAAAGAGAAGGTAGATATATGGGAGGAAGTGAAGAAGGAGGAAGAAATAGGGTGATGCTCGGATCTGAATCCTTTACATTGGTGTGACCATCTTGGGCATGTAGGGTCAACTTCCCTGTGATAACGTGTCAAATCATATGTGATTTACCCCACAATCCCTATTTGTACTTCCAGCGTGTGATCATGACCTGTTTCCCAAGTTCAGAAATCCTAAGACAGAGCCATCAACGCTGACCTCATCACTCTCACCCAAACAGGCAAGTGTTGACTGTTCATTTATATCGTTTTTCACATAAAGTTTCCACTTCGAATTCCAGGAAACATGCTTCAAGCTGCAACTTCCGAGCACCATCTCCGGCAGCTATGTATCGTCACCAACGCGTGTCCTACGTCTGCAGGTCCCCACCATTACCAACAAACAGGACTTTACAAGTGTCGTTTATCAAACTCATCGCCTTTTGTATAGGAAGCACTTATCACTGAACGCATCATCAATATTCTCTCTTGGTTGATAATTTCGAGTCCTTCCATTCAATAAGGGTTACTGTAATGACCACAGCTTTGGATAAATTTCCTCCTTCCTATGACTACCAGCAAAACTTTGTGACAAGCTGAAACAAAAATTACTTTTTGGAACTAGAGGACGAGTTCCCTAAGTAGCGGTGGAACTATGGAAGGAGTTAGATTATGAAATACTGAGATTTGTCAAGGTTGCAAGAATTTTGAACTAGACAAAATGCCCGGCAGAGTTTGTTTGAATCAGTTGCAAAGACTTTGACTCTTTGTGGAGAGATGTAGCATTTGTTGATAATCTTATGAACTTGACACGTATCGTGTAACAGTTTAGGAAGAAAAGATGGAACATGTACACAACGTGTGGTATCGCCATAGGCATGTCCGTGGGAGTTTGTGAAAATGGTGAGAGTCTCTGATGAGGTGTAATTATCTTTTCTTTTTCAATTTTTTTTTCAAGATATGAGAAGTTTCCACAAAAAAACTAGATATTAGAAAAGGACAGTGAAATTAGCACTAAAGAAAAATGGAATCTGCTAAAATGAAGAACTGAATTCAGGAATGTAAGCCTTGGTAATTTATGACTACCACACTGTCCATTACATCGTTATTCACACACACACACACACACACACACAGAGGAAAACAGAAAACCTGAAAGAAATAGAAGAGAATACTTGAGAAAGAAGACATGGCCGTCACGCAGGGAAAACACCAAAGCCTCTGGATAAAAACTAGACAGAAAAAGTGCAACACATGATAAACACCCAGGAGGTGGAGCGCCACACGAGAGGAGGAGCAGCCGGGTGTGCCAGGCACACAGGTAGCACGGGCAGGTGGCACTCACCTCCCCTGACCTCACACGAGAAGAAAATGACATAAAAACGAAGAAATGGGCGGGGCCATGCAATCACCCTAAATGTATTGGGGCCGCCCTGGTCAGAATGGACTCTGAGCTGGCGATAATGGGAGACCGTTAGGGCCATCACGGGTCAGGATGGGTGGCAAGGGTCAGGGGCAGGCAGGGGAAGGGGGCGGCTACAGTAGGGGAAGGAGGGGCTGGCCGGCAGGGTGGGGAGTGGTGGTGGTGGCGGTTGCTCTCTGATGAAAGGCGAGCGCCGGAGCCACGCCCTTTCCCTTTCCTGCCTCTGAAATTTCATCTGCATCGAGTTCCTTATTTTGTGACGTGGATGAGTTGGTGCCTCTCACATATCCATTGATCCATCTACGTATACACACACGCACCCCCCCCTCCACATATATATATATATATATATATATATATCCCCTAGCCTGAGCGAGGTACCCTTTTTTTTTACCAACTCCTGGGAGTGGATGAACAGCTTGATTGACTGTAGGCCGACTGCCGCAACCAGGATTCGAACCTATGCGCTCGACCATGGGCGGCCCGTGAATGCGTCACGGTTAGGAGCGCTAACCGTTACACCACGGAAGTCTACGTTCTACTATTAATGACCCCATATTCATGAGGCTCCCAGCTTCCTCATGGACGTTCCTGGTATTTGATTAAATGGACTACAGAGCCGACCGTCGTGACATCACCACACTGTGCGTCAGTATGATCTGGTGTTTCGACTTACCTTACTGTACACATATCATATCTGTCATACTCGATAATCAAAGTCTCTCTCGGAATAGCTGCAGATCAGCCACCCGTTGCGTCATCTGCGCTATTTCCTCTTGATATGTACTACGTATCATCATAAATACTCCTGTGTATAAGGTATGCACCAGCAACAAATACACACACCTACTGATGCACACGTTCGACGGCTCTTGTCATTCCACTTTTTCCTGAGATCCATTAGGTATCTGTCACTCCCGCCTCCACTCTGCGTCCCATCCATTAATATTACCCATTACAATAAGAATTTCCCTTGGGTCTATTCCCTCATTTATTTTTTCGGGTCTTTTACTGGATCGGATTCTTAATTTCCTTCTCCTCATCTGCCCCCCCCCTCTCTCTCTCTCTCTCTCTCTTTGAGAATATATATATATATATATATATATATATATATATATATATATATATATATATATATATATATATATACATATATATATATATATTATCCCTGGGGATAGGAGGGAAAGAATACTTCCCACGTATTCCCTGCATGTCGTAAAAGGCGACTAAAAGGGGAGGGAGCGGGGGGCTGGAAATCC
>JAYMFT010051129.1:0-15237 GCA_038088735.1 Panulirus argus
GTATGTATATGTATGTACTGTGCATACATGTGCATGTATGTATATATGTGTGTATGTGGGGGAATGGGTCTTTCTTCATGTTTCCTGGTGCTACCTCGCTGTTGTGGGAAACAACGGTCAGGTATAATAATAATACAGATTTTTTTTCTTTTTTACAGGGATGAAGAGGTGGACTTGGAAGAAGGCAGTCAGCATTTGATGCGCTACAAACCCATTAGCCACTTGGTGCAATCCGGTGCTGTCACTCTTATTTGAACTAGGTGATTAGAAAACTTGAAAAATTTCTCAATGTACTGCTGTCTTATTTTGATGCTGCAGGCTAAAGATTTATTTATAGATGTGTGTGTTATTACAAAAGTAAGTCCTTCTTTATGGATTCTGATTATAGTACTTGTATGTAAATATATATCAATCACCCATGTAAGTGCTTTTATGGAGGTATTACTGTTTTTGCTAAAGCTTTTATTTGGTCATATTCACACATTAAACAACCATGTGGGCCTGATCCAATGTGGGCCCATACTGTCACAGGGTCAGCAACACTAACCACTACTCCAAGGATGCCCTTAAAGAGGTAATAGTGAGGAGGTGCTCTTTTCCCTCTCAGCTACAGCTATGGTGCTCTTAATGATATCCAACCATTTCTTTAAAAGACTATATCTTGAAGTGTTTTTATCTGTACTTTTTTCTTTCTTTAACTGTTTAGTTATTCCATAGTGTAAGGAATTAGTAACTGCTCTTTCTATTAACAAGCCTATACAACTTGAATTCTCAACAGATATGTAGGTATTACTATTTCTTTGCTTATTTGTGAGGTTTGTAATTAAAGTTATTAGTTTGAATCCTGCAAGTGTAGCCTTCCTTTGAATGTGAGCAAAGGCAACTTGGTTTAACTAAATCATTATAGATTCAAGGTAAATTAGATTTCCTTGAGTTAGTAACTTAGTTTGCCACAAGAAAAAGTCTTAGAATGTTATGTACTTTTAGTAGTTGCTTTAAAGATTTCTTATATTGTTTGTGTGATTTTCAGTTTCTTGCTTTGTTATATTAAAAGGAATTGAACAACTGAACAAAATGGCCCAGATTGTCCTAATTGATTTTCAGAAAGCCTTTGATTATGTGGATCACTCGGTAGCCATAAATGAACTTTTTCTGTAGGGATGTCGTCCTTCACTGTTAAACTTCATATTTAGCTTCCTTACAGGTCGCCAACACAGAGTGCACTATAATGAAACACTGTCTCGCTGGGATAATATTACTTGTGGGGTACCTCAGGGAACATACCTTGGAACCATTGTATTCTTGGCAGTTATCAACCACATCTGTAGAGATGCCACTTTTCATGTTAAATATGTATATGTTATGACATTAGCCGAAATAGTTGATGTTCAACACAATATAATATTTACAATTACAAGAATAATTTTACAAAGAGAGAGTGTTCATGTCAGAATGTCACCAAACCCCCAAAAGTGTGAAGTTATGATAATCAGTCCATCAAAAAGACCAATAGTGTACCCACAATTAACTTTAAACAGTTGCAATCTACCGATAGTGCACAAATGTAAACTCCTTGGTGTATATATATTAATAATGAATTGAATTGGAATGATCACATAGATTATTTAACAAAGAAGACTAACAGTTGTATATTTATATTATATAGAGCAGGGAGGCAATACTGACACTTTATATATGGTTCATCAGAACAACATTAGAATATACAGCTCTAGTGTGGCACCCAGGCTTGACCTGAACACAACATAATCAGTTAGAACACATCCAAAAAAGGATGCTTCAAAATAATCTTTGGTTGTAACTATAATGGATATGAAAGAGCTTTAGAATTACTCAGATGTGAATTGTTGCGCAACAGGTGCGAGGAGCTAACTCTAAGGTTTGGAAGGGTCTTTTGAATTTGAGGCCTCACAGACACGTTACCACAGACTTTGTATGACATACACAGCAGGGACACAAGGAAAGGCTGACAGTTACTACGTGCTATTAGATGCAGAACTACACGGTATCAGAATTCCAGTATCCCGTATATTGCATCAAAAAACCACACGGAATTCCTCATGATGTCTCATTTTAACAATCTGCTTCTGTATATATGTAGACTTATGCTGTATTTTGACATTTTTAGCATTGATATTTCTTTTAAAGAGATTTGATTGTTCTTAATGCTTTATGTGTTTTTAAATAGTGTATCATTTTTTATCTTATTTTTCTAAAATTTTGTAATTTTAGGGATAAATCCAATTTTGATTCATACTAGTTGTAAACTAAGACACTATCTTTTATACTGAATCATTCAGTGTATAACTGTCTTGGTCAATAAACCATTTATTATTATTATTATTATTATTATTATTATTATTATTATATAGTTTTTTTCCTACTTGATCAGCTTTTCCTGCATTAACGAAGTAGTACAAGGGACAGACAAAGAAAGGCTGCATTCGCTCGCATCCATTCTCTAGCTATCCTATGCCGTGCACTGAAACTCAACCCCCTATCCATAACTAACCTCCATAGACCTTTCCATTTTTCATCCTATCCATTTCACACACCCAGGTTCAGTATTCCCTATATACCACATCTTTCACCCTTTTGCATATTCAGGCCCTGATTACTCAAAATCATTTTCACTCTGTCCTTCCTTCTCCAATTTGGTCTCCCTCTTCTTTTTGTTCCCTCAACTCCTGACACATATATCCTCATTGTAAATTTCTCCTCTGTTTCTCCATCTGTTCAATCCATTTCATTTGTGTTTATATATAAGAGTATTCCTTTGTAAATCTGTTCGGAAGGAATAAATAATGGGTGTTAATGGGATCTTGGTTATTTGATACTGTGCAAATTAGCATTTTTGCTCTTGATTATATCAAGTTTTAAAAGAAAAGGAGTCCTCAGCAGGAGAAAATGGGACTTTTATTCTTTTCAATGCCTTTTTTTCTGGTAAAAAGAATCATTATGAGGTGCACAAAAAATTGAAACCATTGTTGTTGTCTTATAAATTAGGATCCCACAATCATATTTATCAGTGATACACATTAGGCTATAATCAATTTTAATCATAAAGACACATTAGAACTCGCCTTTGATCCTGCTTGTCTTCCATAGGGCCTACCACTTATTATCACAAGTATGCCTTCACCTCTCTCACTAATATTGTACATCACTTTATTATCCTCTGCAGTGAAACCAGAATGCGAGATTTTCCTTCAGAAACTCATTCACCAGCCTCTCTTTCTCTCTCATATATTTCAAGGGCCAAGAATGCTAATACGGGCAGCATGGCATGCCACACAATCACATCAGATGGGGAGAGTCCATAAATAAGACATAAAACTATCCTCTGCACTTACTAGAGGGTTACTGAGGCCTTCAAGCTGTTCTATTGTCTCATTCTTTTGATTTTCCCTACTGTCATTCCATACAATTTCCAAGTGTACATAATTCAAGGTGGCTAGACTAAGAAGAGCAGCACCTTACTACATTTGCCTCAGCTGAGTACCGTAACACCAAGAGGGTTAAAAGTGTGGATTGAAATTACTTGTAAATTTGTATACTGAAAAGAGGTTTTGGTATTTTACTTTAGGAACCAATGTTTTTCTTGCTAAGCAAATATAAATGAATTGTTAAGCAAGTATATTTTGTATGCCAGGTTTTCTTTGAGAAAAGGTTTGCAAGAAACAAATGGGTACTTTAAACCCATGCTAGAATAACTCTAGGTTGCATGTGTATTGATTGTAGTTCTCATATCTGCACAGTTCTAAATGTGCATTTGCAATTAACATGGAAGTTATTCTAAGAGAAGACCATATTTGTCACTGTGCATCCCCTCAGACTTTTGATTTAAAATGTCCCAATGTAGAATCTGCACATACCAAGAAATGTACATATTCATTGGTAACCTGATGTCTATATAGCCATTTAGTTCCTTAGGTGGTTAATTTATTGTACCTATTCTGTTCCCTTCAATATGATAGTTTTAGTCATTCTGTCCATACCTAATTGTACTTAGTCCTTTATCATCAGGTTCCTTCATAAATTTTGAACTTTATTTCGGTATTCACTCTGTTTTTACAATTAATGTAATGAATTAATGTAATTATAACTTGTCGACGTGCAGTCAATGGACTGAACCAGGGCATGTGAAGTGTCTGGGGTGAACCACAGAAAGGTCTGTGAGGCCTGGATGTGGAAAGGGAGCTGTGGTTTCAGTGCATTACACATGACAGCTAGAGACTGAGTGTGAGCGAATGTGGCTGTTTCGTCTGTCTCCTGGCGCTACCTCACCGGCACGGGGGGTAGCAATGCTAATTCCCTTGGGGCGGGGTGGCATCAGGAGTGGATGGGGCGAGGGGAGAGGGGAGAAAGAGTACTTCCCACATATTCCCTACGTGTCGTAAAAGGCGACTAAAAGGGATGGGATGTGGGTGCTGGAAATCCTCCCCTCCTGTATTACTTTTCCAAAAGAAGGAATGGAGAATGGGGACAAGTGAGGATTTTCCCTCTAAGACTCAGTCCTCTGTTCTTGATGCTACCTCGCTCATGTGGGAAAATTTTTTTTTTTTTTTTCATACATATCTGTCACTTTCCATGTAAGCGAGATAGTGCCAAGAACAGAGGACTGAGCCTTGGAGATAAAATTCACAATTGGCCCCCTTCTCTGTTCCTTCTTTGGAAAAGTAAAAAAAAAAAGAAAGCTGTATGGGAGGGCATTGATTGAGAGGGTGAAGCCAAGTACAGAACATCATATTAGGGAGGAGCAGTGTGGTTTCAGAAGTGGCAGAAGATGTGTGGATCAGGTGTTTCCTTTTAAGAATGTGGGTTAGAAATACTTACAAGAAACAGATGGATTTGTATGTGGCACTTACAGATATGGCAAAAGCATATGACTGGGTTAATGAAGATTCTTCCTGGCGGTCTTAAGAATATATGGTGTGGGAGGTAAGCTGGTAGAAGTAGTGAGAAGTTTTCATTAGGGTGTAATGCAGGTGTATGAGTAGGTAGAGGGGAGAGTGAATAGTTCCAAGTGAAGGTTGTTCTGCAACAGGGACATGTGATGTCACCATGGATGTTCAATTTGTTTATGGATTGGGTTGTGAGGAAGGTAAATTCATGTCATAAAGAGAAGGGAGAAGAGTATGCAGTCTGTGGGGATGGGAAGGCCTGGAAAGTGAGTCAGTTGTTGTTTGCTGATGATACAGCACTAGTGGCTGATTTATGTGAGAAACTGCAGAAGTTGGTGACAGAGTTTGGAAGAGTGTGTGACAGGAGGAAGTTGCAAGTAAATGTGAATAACAGCATGGTTAATAGGATTAGCAGAGTTAAGGAACAGGTTAGTTGGGGCCGTGAGTCTGAATGGAGAAACCATGGAGGAAGTGAAGTGTTTTAGATACGAGGGAGTGGACATGGCAGTGAATGGAACCATGGAAATGGACGTGAGTCATAGGGTGAGTGAGGGGGCAAAGGTGCTAGTGCCGAAGAATATGTGAAAAGCGAGAACATTATCTGGGAGGGCAAAAATGGGTATGTTTGAAGGTATAATAGTCCCAACAATATTATATGGATGCGAGGCATAGGCTATAGATTCTTAAGAATGTGTGGAAAAAGGGGGATGTGTTGGAAATAAAAAGTCTGAGGACAATATGTAGTGTAAGGTGGTTTGATTAAGTAATGAAAAGGTGAGAGAGAGGTGTGGTAATAAAAATAGTGTGGTTGAGAGAGCTGAAGAGGGTGTGCTGAAATGGTTTGGACATATGGAGAGAATTGGTGAGGAATGTTGACAAAAAGAACATGTGTAAGAAGTGGAAGGAACAAGGAGAACATGGAGACCAAAGTGGAGATGGAATGGAGAGAAATAGATTTCGAGCTATTGGGGCCTGAACATGCAAGAGGGTGAAAAGCATGCCTGGGATAGAGTGAATTGGAACACTGTGGTATGCAGGGTTCAACATGCTGTCATTGGACTGAACCAGGTTATGAGGTGTGTCTGAGGTAAACCATGGAAAGATCTGTGGGACCTGACTGTGGAAAAGGAGCTGTGGTTTTGGGATATTGCACATGAGAGCTAAATAATGGATGTGAGCAGATGCAGCCTTTCTCTGTCTGTTCTTGGGAAACGGTTATCAAGCATGAAAAAAATTTATTATTCATATCAACTAAATGACATGTTAATGCCATGTAGAAATTAAACAAAAGAAATATTCAAATCTTGTTCAATAACTACTCAAACTTTTCAGGACAACAGAAACCATACTTTAGCAACATCTGAAATACTAATCACCACATATTATATACATATTAACCCCAACCATCATAGACATTTAAACCTTAACATACTGCTAAGGCCTTTGTATTTTAATTGCTACCGCACATTTAATGCAAATGCATATCCAGCGACTCGTACATGAGACCCTTCCTTTGATTAATCTACTGTATTTGGAAACTGACTTCCTTAAATGGCATACTTAAAATCACTCTTCACAGTCTTATGACATGTGTAAATGTGACAGTTGGCTGTTTTTTCATCTGAACCACATGTGATCTTGTTTATTTACACTGTTCAAGTGAAGGAAGCATGCTTTGTCTTTCCACCATGGTTATTTCTAATATTTCCACACCCTAATTAGAAGTGGGGTGAAATCTAGCATCTATGATTGTCTCTGTTTGGTAAGAGAAGCATAATTATCCTTAACACTGGCAGCAAATACCAACTGTTGTCAGTTTCATCTGTACTAATTGCCTACAACTGTTGTGAAAATGGTCCAGAGAGGTTTATGGAGAACAATAAGAACTTGATAAACAAGGATCTCACACAGAAAAATGAGACAAACATGTTAATGCTACATACAAAGTACAACACAGATGTACAAAAAACAGAATTACGTACCCATCATGACACTGGCATCTTCCACACTTACAGTTCCCTTGGTTGGAACATATATCATCATTCCCTGGTTTGATACAAGTTTGGATATTAGTGGGACAACTGCAGACTTCTCCTACATACCCAGGCCGACATACGCACCCTCCACAACGACACTGACCACGACTTGGTCCCCCACAGGGCATTCCATCAAACCTACAACCACAACAATCATGATATTATTGCTCTAAGTTGGTGGAAAGTTCTAAGACGCTGCCATATTCTTTAATGAAATGGAGAAAAACCCTTCACAGTATCAACGAGTACATACAACGAAAAGAAAAACTGTTGAAAGGTAAATATTCATATAAGTGACGGCATGACTTACATATCAGTAAAGATCATTAGTAGCAAACTGTATGAAACATCGAGAAGAAATAGAAATATACATATTCAGAGGAGTTCAAGAGAGTGAGTACAATTAGAAAATAAAGAGGCAGGTCCATGTGTAGAAGTTTGCATGCAAGCAAGATATATGGTCAATGAGGGACTCATACTGGCATTGTTAAATTTCCACATCAGTGGAAAGAACTTCAGGAATACTTTGTCAGAGTAGATTAGGTCATTACCTTTAATTCATCTAGATCAATACATGTGGTGATTCTTCCAGATCAAAAAGCCCATTTGTAGTTACAAAGAAACTTACGAATCACATGTGTGATCACTACAGTGGCAGGTACTCCCATAGTATTCAGGGTCACATTGACAATGACCACAAAAGCACTCTCCATGCCCACTACAGATTTGGCCTTCATTGTTCCTGCAGCTATCCACCCCAGTAGGGCATGAATTATCTTCAGTTTCAGGTTCTCCAAAATGTGCACCATTTCCTCTAGGCACTGACCCATGGTCTCTGTGTCCTTGTACCTGAGAAGCAAATAAATATAAGCTTATGTCTTTGCAAACCGGAATAACTACAATGCACTATATTTTTTTGCCTCTGATTTAGAGAATAATTTCTGGTACTGCATAACTAAAGAACACTCAATATGAAGATTTTAACTCGCTCATTTCCATGTGGGACACAACTTTCATATGTTTACCCATTTCATGAGGGATCCAAAATTTGTAATTTTAAATATGATGCTTTCAAAAGTGTGCCACCTGTGTTACAATGGTAAACATAAGCTGCCAAGAGCCACAATTCATTTAATCATATAATGGAAAAATGACAATGGCCTTGAAACACCCTATGGGATGTCTGGAAATTCACTGTGTACTGTAAATGTCTTCCCACCCAATCTACCACCACCTGGAATTACCCAAATATAGTGAAATACTGCAGTGTTTTGCCACTGTTTTTATTCATATTTCTGGTATTGTATATATGTATGGGCCTTTAGACAGGCTGCATTGTTTGTAAGTGGATGGAATGTAAAAAATTTTGCAATAACACCTTCTGCACTCAACCAGGGAGAGTTTGTTTTCTCAAAGTGTACAGGGAATATACATTTTTAATGTTTTTTTTTTGTCTCAGCACTGTTATGGTGTATTATATATTTTCTACAGGGTAGTTTTGCCAAACGTTGACTAGTTTTTCTTTTCTCCGAGCCACACTGGAAAATGGGGTGGGATGCCAGGTGCCATGTGGAATGGGTTATGACCTAATGCATATGGAAAAACAGCCTTCTTTAACCTAACAAGAAAAATCATTACAAAGCAAAACTTGCAAAGGCAGGAAAACTAAATAGTGGTAGCTCTTTGCTACTATCTTTTAATGCATATGAATTTTGAAATATGCAGCTATAAAATCCATCATATTTGTATTGCACAAGTGCATGAAAAAATAATGGCTTTGAGCTTATGAAAATAAAAAGTTTGGGACAGAACCATCACTGGCCCTCCTATCATACAGTTCTTCTACAAGCCATGTAGTATCATTCAGCAAGATAGAGGACACAATAAGTAATGCCTCAGCCACACTAAATACACACAAAAATTGTTACAATAATGTGTGCAAGAAAACTATGTGATTTCTACCCAAAACCAGTACTGTATTACCTCACAAAGCTATTATCCTTATCTTCCTACCAATGAAATCCTACCAATCCCTGATGTGTATGCTGTCACCTGCCAAGCTTTGGTCTCAAATTCCAGGGAAAATGGGCTATATAACTTTGGGTAAGTGATGGTTCAGGCTAAAATCATGCTTTCCACAAGCTCAAAGCTGTTCTTTGAGCCAACCAATTCAGTGAAGATACCTGGTGACCACAAACACTAAACACTTCCACAATGAAACAAAGGTTCTCTCCATTCAAATCTATACTCCAACTAACCTGTCTCCCTAACCTGCTAAGCCCAACAACCTTAATTTCATACACATTAACTCTCACCTTTCTCCTTTTACACACTCCCCCAGACTTGAAAACCACCTTCTGCAGTTTCTCACTCAAATCTGCCGCCAGAGCCGTAACCTCGGCAAACAGTAACTGACTTACCTCTTAGGTTCTCCACCCCAATAGATTGTAGACCTACCCCTCTCTCTAAGAGGCTTGAATGAGGAGATACCAGGAAAGCTGGGTGAAAAATGGCAAAAGGTGAGAGCAATGAAACAAGAGGAGTGGGAAGGAATGATAGGTGTTTAGGAAAGCAGTACTTACATGTGTGTGAGAAGTATTTGGAATATGGAAAGTTAGATGTGGGCAGGGGAAAAAAGTAGACAGTGGTGGGATGAGGAAGTAAAGTTGTTAATGAATGAGAAGAGAAAATTCTATGGATATTTCCAGAAGGGAGAAAATGTGAGCGATGTGGAGATGCACAACAGAAAGGGGCATAGGGTCAAGAGAAAGGTGCAGGGGCTGATAAAGGGGGCAAATGAAAGTTAGAGTAAAAGAGTATTGACAAAATTCAGGGAGAATGAGAAAATCATTTGGAAGAAGGTTAATTGTGAGACATGGACAAAGGAACAAACAGAAGCATATAGAGATGTGGTTACAGATTAGAAAGAGGTGAAAAGGAGATGAGTGAGTACTTTAAGGGACTGTTAGATGACAGGGTGGCAGATAAATGGGGTTTGGGTAAGAAAGGAATACAAAGTGAGAGAGTTATAACATGTGGTTTTGTGAAATGATAAAAGGCAGTGAAAGCCTTATGGAAGATGAATGGCATCTGGATTGGATAGGACTGTAGCTGAATTTCTCAAGAAAGGAAGTGACTGTATTTTTGACTGGTTAGTTACAATCTTTAATGTATGTATGGCTCATGGTGAGGTGCCTGAGTACTGGCTGAATGCCTGTATAATGCTAGTGTATAAAGGCAAGATGGACAAATGTGAATGTTCTAATTTCAAAGGTATAGGTTTGTTGAGTGTATCTGGTAAGTTGTACAGGAGAGTGGTGATTGAGAAGGTCATGGCATGCACTGAACAATCAAATTAAGGCAGTGAATAAATATATCAAAGTAAATATAACAAGACTATAGTTTCTGCAGTGGTTACCTTCCATACCATCTACAGAATACCAGGGGACACCTTCCTCTGATGAAATGTTTGACTAAAACAAAATACTTTCATTTCATATACAGTTGTACTGGTGCCTTTGATTAATGATGCAGCAAATAATGCCAAATGAACGGTTGGTAAATGGATTAAACTACTTAAAAGTATAACTGAAGTACATGGCTAAAGCTACAGTAAATAGTAAGTTCAGTGAAAGTTTGGGAGGACAGCGAAGAAACAATAAATGAGGGTGTATGTGTGGGCAAGTGTGTAAAGTTAAGAATTAAAGATATTCATGAAACTGGTAGAAATTTTATGCTCTAATTCCAACTAGTCTGGTCTAACCTGATACCCATGCTGCTTTGTAAAAGCTCGAAACTCTGTCCAAAGGGAGGAAAGATTAGCACTTAACCATGCTAAATCTATCACTTCATCTGGTTCTTCATGTCTAATTTCATGTCCTGGTCTCCGATTGTTCAGCTTCTGCTGCCTCCTTTCCTGCCTGTTGACAAAGTTTTAGTATTAGACATCATAATAATAATAAAAAAAGAACTACCAGACCTGGGCAATGCTGGATTTGACAATATGCTGGTTACAATAGCATTTCTCTGACATATTTCATTTAAAAAACTGTTGACACAATATCAACCCTTTTGCTGCATAATAAACTTCCTGGAAGGGTGCCCTAAAAAGTGTACAATGTCATCCCCAGATCTCTTTCATGCATCAATTCCTGTAGCTTATTCCCACTAAGTACTACTCACACAAAGGCACTTTTTTTGCTAGCTTTATGCTACTTATCTAGTACTTATTTGGTTTGAATCTCATCATCCACTCATCTGACAAACTTTGGAACTGGTCCAGTTCCCTTATGTCTCTCATCACCTTGGCACCATCCATAAACATGTTTAATTATGAGTCTAGTCAGCCCTGTGGCACTCCACTTATGACATAAGCCCATTTTGAGAAGTTGCCTCTTATCTATGTCCTTTATTCCCTTCCATAGAGGTTCCAAGGCTATACAGCAGAAGAGAAGAAGAGAAGAGATACTGAAGTCCTGTCACTGTGCTGCCAGTGCAGCATGTGGAAGTTAATTACGGATGGGGATGAGGCATAGACGAAATCCTGTAAGAACTAGAATTTAGTGTCATTAACCACAACACTGCAGTCACATTCATCACGCCCTTTGAATTTTAGGATATCATATGCTTGAAAGGCTGGCATTCTCCCAACCTTGTTCTCTCTTTGAGAGAAATATTTTAGCCACATGTACTGTGTCATTATGCCCTTACCTTTTTTTATGAAAATAATGGAATAATTGTAGGACTGTGTACAAGGTGCCTTAATATAAAATGTGGGCATTATTAAGATGTCTAGCCAGCAGGATTTTAACCATACTGCCAGATACAACAAATGGATCATTTGGCTGTAAATCTCTATCACTACCAGTGAAGACAATCATACCTACAAGAATATGTCTTACAATCATATGAAATAGAATTTTTTTGTCAAAATACTGTTTTTTGGCAGATAAATACTGCTTTAGTCCTACAAACCCTTTGAACAAACCTAGGATTTCAACTATTACAAGATTTTTAAATGGTTGAATACCTCACTGCATATGCTCTTCAAACAAGTAAAAATGGATCTTATTTCATTGAGTGTATTACCCATGGCTGAGATAATGAATCATTCTCAATATCAAGAAAAACATGTTTACTAAACATCTCTTTAGCAACTACTAATATATAAATGAGTTGGTCTGTTGATGAGTAATCCTTCATTAGCTTGGTAAAGAGAAAGTTAACTCTCTCATGGTTTATGGACCCAAATGCATACCAGTAAAGCTACCCTCTTGGGATCTTTATGTGCAAATGCACATATAAAAATTCTATTTGTGTTTAATGTTGGCTTTAATGCATACCACTAGCTTCCATATGTGTTACTTGTGTCATTGGTGGATGGGCCTCTCATTGTCTAACACATCTGTCCAGCTGTCTCATTTCATGCAAAATGGTTTCTGCATTATCTGTTTTCATATCTTTATTTATGCTTTGAGTCTCAGAAAATTCATAGAAAATAAAAGTGAGTAGTTATGCTTTCTATAACTGATGTAGAAATTGTAAATCTTTGCATGTGCACGTAAAGAATAAAATATTATTTTTCTTCATTACATGATTTCATGAAGAAATATAATATTTACATTTCATAATTATTTATTTATAAGAGTTTCAAGATCAGCTTTTCTGGATCACTTTGGCAAAATATGTATGTCTTTCTATCTCAATTAGAAAGCATTTTATTGAAAAAGATGTAAACATGTTTGGTGCTCCTGTGAAGCACACCACATCTCCTGTGCCCTAAATGGGTGGTAGAGTCATCTGGCTTAAGATTCTGAGTGTTATGAGGTGATTTGATCCAGAAATTCAAAATTATCAAAGGCTTTATTTATCTTGATCTAGAAAGCTACTGTACTGAAGGACAGATTTGTCAGTTTTTACTGGTGGTGATGAATACATACCAATCATAGTAGTTGAAAACAGCACCATAGGTATGCTTAAAAATGGACTTGATAAATACTTCACTTCAAGTCTGTGACTGACATTATTTGCACCTCAGTTATGTAAAAAAGTTAACGGGTATTTCTCTCTAAGTCACCTGCATATTAATCTCCAAGTTTGTATTACTTTACATAATCTTTTTTGTCTCTGCCATCAACATGCAAACAATACAATTCACTAATCATCTTATATTCCTAATTGTGTTGTTTTCATTAAGATAAATTACTTACATTTCCTATACCTGTAATATTTGTTATTTTGTTGAGCTATCAAATTCATAAGTACATAATACAAAAATATTTTGAAAATGTCCAGTTACTCAAACCATCTTTGATTCCACTAGTAGTTTAAGTTCCACTTCTAGTGTCAAGATCAAATAGATCTGGAGTGCATGACTGATCAAAGATCTAATCCCATGTGATGATCAAGTGTGTAGATGATTGTTGGTGCTGATGGTGGTACTTCTGGATCCTGTTGTACTGTGTTCACTTTCTCCTTGATTAGATTCTTCTTCACTTATATTAACATGCATTTTTCTATCATCAAGTCTTTATCAGGTTCATCATTTATCATCGAACAGGTTATCACCTATATCATTAAAGTCCACATCACTATGAGCCACATACACAAGGCACACAAGTAATCATGATATAAGGACTACGAAATCTCATTGTTCTCAGGTTTGCAAATTTCAGTTTTATGGTTTTCATCGTGAACTGAGAGTTAGGGATCTAAGGCACAGATAACACACCAAACATCAGATAAATGGTTTAGTATAGCTTCAGAAAAACCAATGCTTGACTCCCATGGTGTAGTGGTTAACATCTCCGACCATGACGCATTCACAGCCTGCCCAGGGCTGAGTGCATAGGTTCGAATCCTGAATGCGCCAGTCAGTACACAGTCAACCCAGCTGTTCATCCATTCCCAGGGGTTGGTCGATAAAATGGGTATCTAGCTCAGGCAAGGGAATGTATGTAACAGGATGGAGCAGGCTGAGAGATAAGTTTGTGTTTGTGTCTGTGTGTGTGGTGTGTAAACATTATGCCCACCCACAGTAAGGTCTCATGTTGCCAGGGAACCCTCAGAGCACGTGATCACATGCCTCACTCACTCATAGAGAGATTGCTGATTAAGGATATTCTCGTAAAATTAGTTAGATCATAAGAATAATGAAAGATACAATTAATGTGACAATGAAAAAGTATCAAGTGTGGAAAAGTGACAGAGTGAATTAATAGAGCAATTAATCAAGGAAACTGAAATAATTGCTTTGGTAATACAACAAATGGCATCCTACATTACATAGAAACAGAGGTGAGGGGGTCAGTGAGTATCCAACCACCTTGGAGAGTGCTTGGCCAGCCCAGGGAGAATATCACTAACATCTTCCAGGAATCCCAGTAAGCCACATCTCACTCTGTTATAAAAGATATTTCATTAAAGTGTGTCAGGCTCATTTCCTTGTTCGAATAATGAGTCAATAATATGTCTACAAGAGACACTGATAACTTTAACTCCAACAGGGCACTTGTGAGGCACCAGTAGGAGCCGTACGACAGCACACGTGGGGGCACTGCTGGGACACCTGTCAGGCACCAGACATGATCGTGCAACATTGTGGATGGAAACAGTGAGCTGTACCAAGGATGTACACTGGGTGCTACGTGCTGCACGTGGCTAGCACGTACAGACCGACTTGACCTAGGAAACGTTGGTTGTCGTCAGCCCGGATACCCATACACATACTGACCAAACTGACTGGAAGGACAGGGGTGACCAGATGATGCTGCTGTAAGTGAACTTTTGCCATCAGTGACTAAGCAGAGCTGCTAGTCAGTGTTATGCTGTGCAGCAGGATTGCAGTGTATCATTTCCTTTGAAGTGTCAAAGTGCATTAACTTTATCTCCCTTAAACTAGTGAATTACAGTGTTTTAGTACCAGCAGGTGTGTTAGATGAAAGCCACATAATTTTCACAAATGTTGTTAGGATTACATATTAAATATAAGAATATTTGTGGTCTTTCTTTAGCCTACAATAAAGTGAGTAGTCATAGTCCACTGACCTAGTTGAGTCATTAACATCCTTATGGGTTTTACTACAACTATGGCTATGGGAGCCCATGGTAATCTCAGTTGATCATCAACTATCAAGAAGTAGTAACAACATCGAATGAGTAAAACATTCTTTTTTTTTCTCCATTTTTTGTACCCCTACATACATATATATATATATATTATCCCTGGGGATAGGGGAGAAAGAATACTTCCCTCGTATTCCCTGCGTGTCGTAAAAGGC
>JAYMFT010051140.1:0-15237 GCA_038088735.1 Panulirus argus
TATATATATATATATATATATATATATATATATATATATATATATATATATATATATATATATATATAATTAGACTGATTTTTAAAATCCTTTATACAATGTAAGTTTTTCAAATTCAGTATGTGAATCTTACAATTGAATGCAGATTAATGACGTCATTATCTCCCCTCACGGCACAGGAAAAAGGAAAGTCACGTGTTGCGCGGGAGAGACCACGGTAAACAAACATTCAAAATACTATTAGACGTTGTGCGAAGGAAGGATGGCAAGTGTGTTGCGACCACGTAACGAGAAGTGATCGAGAGCAGAGGAAGATTCATGCAAACGGCAGGAATAACCTAAGAGAGAGAAAGGACTTAGATCATGCTGGGGGAAAAGGCTTTGGAGCTTATAAAAGAACTGGACAGATCTAAAGATGGCCAGCTGCCTCCTTTTAATGTAAGTGCCGGTAATTTGAAGTTAGCAGAAGCCATATCTGGATTTACTATAGTCTTACTGCCTGTTTAGATACATGACAGATTTGTGGTATAATTCTAGTTCAGACTCGCCTCAAAATTAACTTTGGAATTTGTATGAGGAAAGTTACATTAGGTAGGAGCCTCTGCAAACACTGCGCTAGAGTTGCCCTCTGCCAGTGGCCTCTTGAGGGTGAGGCACTAAAGGCTAAGAAGCGGCAGTGGAGAGCTTTAGTTATGGAGACTGTTGCCGTGGCCAACCCTTTGAGGGAGTTCCATTTGGAACAGGCGTCAGAGATATAGATAGATAGATAAAGTTACAGTTTAAGGGCACCACAGAAATAACGGGGATTAGGAAATAATAGATGTTAATAGACTAAACAATGTATAAATGTTTAAGGTAGCGGAACTTGATTTTTTTATTCTCCCATGATAGATATAATAGTGGGGAGGGTTTTGATGATAGGTGAAATGGGGGTAACAGTGATTTACTTCTAAAAACCAACAAAACTCATGATATCCTTACCTAATAACCCCTGATGATTACTACTTGTGGCTTCCAAGGACAAAGTTTCACACTCATGTTGCTCCATCTTCTTAACCATGTATACATGTACCATGCCTATAATCGTATGCGCACACAGACAGACAAACAAACCCTTGCATATGCCAGGTAGTGTCAATGTATAATTGTAAGGACACATGTGTTTTAGGTTTGGGATTCTCATTCCACTCCTATGGACTTGTTGTTTAGTTTTGATAAGAGGAATTAAGATTTTTTTCGAGCACTATTATTTTGTATCATTCGTAGATGAATAACCCAGTAGTGAGGAAGGTTACGAAGGAAAGGGGAAAAAATGTGTGGGTATATAATGATAATGTTAAAGATAATGAAACATTAAAAGAATTGTTTAAATTTCATTTTGTAGCACTGAGGGATGAAAAATGCAGTTTACTGTTTGCTTATTTCCCTCATTTCAGAAGAGACATACTCTTTGTTTGGGTATCATGTGGATAGCTCTTTGCATCATAGTGTGGAGACTAGTACAGGTTATTTTATTACTGTTTTTCACATTGATCATCATGTAAAATCACAGACCCAGTGAGCAAAACTCTAAACATATATTGAAGACTTTTGATAGTGCCTCATGAAATAATGTTCTGTATGATTTTAGGAGGACTGTATCAGAATGGTGCTAGAGGAGATGACCACACTCTTTGAACAGAATCAACGGGATGTGTAAGTTTCCTTTTAAAGTTTTTCTTCTGTTAGTTGTTTTTGCTTCCTTGGCTGTGGAGTTGTTAACTTTTGGGCAAGCAAGATTTAACTTTTGTAGAATCATAGAGGGTCGTTGGCAGCCACACTGAATTAATTTACAGGCTCCATGCACAGTTACCAGAAGTAGATGAAAGATTTTACAACTAATCAGCAGAAATTTGCAATGTATGTGATTCACTTGTGATGAGAGATTTTAACATACCTGTATGTAAGTGAAACTTGAACTTGGAAGTATGTCATGTATGTATAGAAATAAATGATGACAGCTGGTGTAAACATTTTAGAGAAGAAAATCTTGATTTTCCCTGCTCTCTCCCTTGGCCTGCAAAACATTCTCTTGGATATTCAACCCTCAGTATTTTTTGTGGGGAAGCTCTGGTTTTCCAGCAAATTTTCCATTTGTTATTTCCTGCCCTGTCTTCCCCTTTCTCTGACAGTAGTCATTGTCATGGTGTAGCTTTCCTATAGCTAACTGGACACTTACCAGAGAAATGGCTTTATTCATTCTTCAGAACTCAGTTTATATTAGCTTTGTGTATGATTTACTTGCTATTGCTCTGTTGCATTGTAACATTATGTAAATCTCAAATTATCTCCTTTAAGGAATGCAACAGTAGCGGGTGATGTACATCTCTTTTCTGGAGTTCATCTGCGACATGCAGCTTTAGAGAGGAATAAAAGGTGTTTGTTGACATATCTGTAAGTATATATATATATATATATACTTCTCATTTTTTATTTTCATTTTATTACTTAATTTGTTTATTGTCTGTGATGAGTTTTCTAGTCATGTGATATCAGTGTGTCTTTGTCAGTTATGAGGGTTCTTGTCTCTTGCTGCATTGATTTGAAATATTTAGGTACAGAACATGTTTGTTGTTGTTTATAGTCAATTTTGCCATCCTGTTGTTAATATTTTTGTTTCACTTCCACTAACAGCAGTTAAACTTCATGTCTCATTTGATGAAATAATGCATTTTGTCAATTTGCCAGATAATCAAAGTTTTGTTTGATTATCATTTGGAGAATGATAGCCCCACTCTTTTTACTTAGCACCACATCTCATCACCTTGTCCCATATCCCCATCACCTAGTGCACATCCTCGCACTCAGCCTGACACCCTTGGTCTAATACCCTATCACAACCTTACGCCTCAGTAGTAAGCCCAAAATGTGCATCACCTAGCTTCATATCCTATATCCCCACACTTAGCCCCACACTCTTACTCCCAAGAGAGACACCCACTTCACCTAGTCTCACATTCCTATCAAGCATCCTTCACCCTAGACTCTATACCTTTCAGCCCTTCTTCCCACATCCCCATCATCTAATACCACACCCATCACCTATTCCCACATCCTTATCACTTAGCACCACATCCCCGATATCCTAGCCTTTCACCTCCACCACGTGACTTTACACCCATATCACCCAGACCCTCTTCACCTGGCTCCACACCCTAAGCTTCACATCTCCACCACCATGTCTTACATCCTTACTCTGTCCTGTCTGCATTACTTGGCTCCACATCCCATGACCTAATACCACACTCTCATTCTGAAATGAGTTGAGAGAATTTACAATAAATTTTGCAGGCTTCAGTGAACTATGGTTATTTTTTTATCATCATGAGGGGGAAAAAGCTGACTTCAGGTGCAAGGCCTGCACAGGCACCTAACATGATAGGCCATACCCCTGCAATAATCACATTTTGTATGTGTTTCTGATCCTTCTTTTATTGCTAGTACAGTATATCAGTGTGTTGTTGGACTCTGTGTCTGGCTAGTTGTGCTTATGAGTATATTTATTGAAGTATAGCAGCCAGTCTCCTAAACCTCCTTGCCCATCACCAGGCAACATCATAACCCTTCTCTCCTCCCACTGCACCTTGTCCTATAGCTCCTCATCTCTTAAGTATGCATACCTTTTTTTTCCTCCAAAGCTTAGTCTTTATTGTGGATGCTACTTAGCTCATGTGGGAAATAACAAACATGTCTGAAAGAAAAAGATTTATGTAGTGCCCAGCAAAAAAGTGGGTATGAGGGGGCTGTGGCACAACCATCAAGGATAAACTTGAAGTGAGATCATGAAAACTGAGTATTCACCACCAGCTGAAAACTCCGCTATACAGTCTTTAAGCCAATCAATAACCAGTTTGGCAATGTGGCATGGAGCCCCATCCTACATGAACACTTTGATCTTGCAATTTTTGAATGAATCCAGAAGATGGTCACACAGTAGCTTGTGATAACTATGTTTGTAGTTTCATTCTTTGGCAAGGCTACAAAGTCCCCAACATTATAATGACTGAAACAATCCCATACCATTAGTGAAGCAGGGAACTTTATTTTTCTTGCAATGTACTTGGAGTCCAATGGATCACAGCCTGGTCAACTGTACACATGTCTGCCACTACCACCTGTCAAAGAAAACACACAAGACACTTCTATACTTGGCTGTATCCTACAGTACGTATTTGCAAAAATCCTGAACTTAGCTGTATCCCACAGTACATATTTCTTGCAAAAATTGACTCATTTCTTCTGTTACCTATGGGTTACAAGCAGTTTAGGATGCAGCCTGCAGCTTTAGTACTTAAGGTCCTCATGTAAGCGGCAGTATACTGGCATTACTGACACAACACTGAGCAATTTAGATACTTTTTTCTCTCAAGCATGGATCTGCATCCATTTGGTATTTAAGAACATTCAGAATATGTGGAGAGGTTTTTCTGGCCTTCCTAGGGTGTTTCCTATCGGAGCTGCCACTATAATTAAATTTCTTCACCCATCGTCACACTGATCTCAAGCTCACACCCGTAATATTAGAAATTTCTCTAAGTGGCTTATTTCACTTGTATAGTGCAACTACAGAAGCTATTTTGTCATTTGTATGTTTTGTATTTCCAGCCGTTGTATGTAGTAGAGGTATGAAAAGCGATAAAACAATGAAAATCCAGGGCATAAGTGGGAAGAACAACAAGGCATTTCTGCCTGCTGCAATTGCTAAACTGTTGCTGAGGTGGGCTCATGTAGTATGTCAACATGCCTCTGCTTGCTAGAGGGCACTAACTTCACTGATGGACACCAACACTATTTTAAGTGGAGTAAAGTGATTTGTGCCTAATTCACTGGTGGGCACCGTGTATGTTTTTCTTTCCTTATATTATAATCTGTCATTTCCTGTGTTAGTGAGGTAGTGCCAAGAACAGATGAAGAAAGGCCCCATCTGCTCACATCCATTCTCTTACTGTCATGTGTCATGCACCGAAACCACAGCTCCCTATTCACAACCAGGCTCCATACACTTTTCCATGGTTTATCCAGGACACTTCACATGGCCTGCATGTTGACTTCTGTATACTACATTTTTCCAGTTTACTCTATCCCATGCACGACTCTTGTCCTCTTGCAGGTCCAGGCCCTAATTGCTCAATATCTTTTTCACTCCTCCCTTCCATCTCCATTTAGGTCTCCCCGTTCTACTTGTTTCCTTCACTTCTGACACATGCATCCTCTTTGTCAACCTTTCATCACTCATTCTCTGCATATGTCCAGATCATTTCAACACACCCTCTTCACCTCTCTCAACCACAGTCTTTTTATTACCATACCTCTCTCTTACCCTTTCATTCCTTACTTGATCAAACCACCTCACACCTCATGGTGTCCTCAGACATTTCATTTCTAACACATACCCCTTCCTCTGCAGAGCCTTATCTGTAGCCCATGTCTTGCACCCATGTGATGTTGTTGGGACTAATATACCTTCAGACATACCCATTCTTGCTCTCCCAGTTATTGATCTCTTTCCACTCATTCTTCAGTACTTCCAGAACCTTTTGCCCCCTAATCCACCATATGACTTACATCTGCTTCCATGGTTCCATTTGCTGCCAAGTCCACTCCCAAGTATCTAAAGCACTTTACTTCCTCCAGTTTTTCTCCATTCAAACTCACACCCCAACTAACGTGTCCCTCAACCCTGCTATACCTAATAATCTTGCTTTTATTTACATTCACTCTCAACTTTGTATTGATTTATTACATTTAACACACCAGAGCTTAAAAGTGTTTTATAGGGGATACATAGTACACCTGCATCAACATTAATTTGATATTATGAAAGAGTAAGAGAGTGGGAAATGTAATTGTTCAAGACTTGTGACCTGCATCTTTCATACTGAGTATAGATTAGTTAAAAAGATTTTGTCCCATTATGTTGGTTAGGTTACTTTTTGCTACTGACCTGTGACAATGTTTGGTCTAAGTTTGTTTTATAAAATGATACTTGTAATGCTACTGACCTGTGACAATGTTTGGTCTAAGTTTGTTTTATAAAATGATACTTGTAATTTCTTTAAATTTTGGGAAAAAATTATTTTTGATAAACATAGATGGTTTGTCACTATTATATTGCCTTCATAGGATTTTTTTCTATTAGGAAAGTTTGACTACTGCACTGGTTTGCTCACTAAACTTGCTTCCTTTATGTGATGATTTGACTGACGTAACATTTGCAACCATTGCTGTTAGGTCATGGAACTTGAGACAGGGGAGACGGTTGCTGAATTAGATGCATGAATAGTATTTTGGAATATGCAACACATTTATGAATGCTGAGATAGCAGATATGGTATATTTAGTTGAGTTTTCAGGCCATATGTCATCCAATCTTATTTGGTGATGTAGAATTTTTAACTTTCATCACAGGTACAGCAGGTTGGAAAGAATCCGAACAATGAGATGGGAATTTGGTAGCATTCTTCCTGCAGATGTTCGAGCAAATATATGTGAACCTGAGGTCAGTTACAAAGCATAACTATAGGAAGGTATGCAAGCTCAGTATAAGTGAGCAGTGCTGCATAGTCGTTCCATGAAAATCTAACCCTTTGCCTTTTGAATTAATTTCCAGTTCCATTCCCAGTGTTTAACCATAAAATAATTTCCTTCCAGTTTTAACTGTTCAGTGTTTTCAGATGGAAAATTGAAAGTGTAGAATTTCTATTTTTCATGGTTAGAGTAAAATCGTGCATGAATTTGTTACTATTTGCCAATAGAGCTTTAACAAAGTTACTTAGTGAAAGATATAGAATAAAGTATGTTTTTGGAAATGAATTTGCATCTTATAATAGATTAGCATCTTAAATTCCAGATCCAGTGGTTCAACAGATATAACAAGAATCTGGCCTTATACATGAGGTCACTGGGTGAAGGCACTGGACTAGATCTTACTCAAGACACAAAACCACCAAAGAACCTCTATGTTGAGGTATACTATCTTGCATTTTTGCAAAACAAATGATTATTTGAATAGTCTTGTGAAAGTAAACACTTATCATTATTGTTTATGAACAGGCCTGCATGTTATTATTCAGTGGCAATGTAATAAACATAAAGTAGGACTAAGGCATATCTTATGCTTTTCATGACAGAGTAATATGATGCAGCCTTATAAAACCAGTATGTAACCACATTTTATATAACATATGGTTTGGTTGGTTAACTGATGTTAGCAATTATAGACACTGATGCTTCTAAGTTGTATTACTTAGGTGTTTGATTATTTTGACTGAAGGTGATTAGGGGTAAGGTACATGGAAGTTGATGTTGAGAATGTTGTTAGAAGAGCTGAACTTTTCCTGTGAAATTTTTATGGCAGTATACATTCTTAAAACTACATGTTGTTCCTTCTCAGTATTTTTCCTATTGGCTGCTGAGTAAGAGGGAATGGTGGATAGGGAGTTGCCTTCTACTTTGCTATCCTGTTACTACCACAAATAAGATTATGACAGGAGATAACCTTGTCACTGGGTATCAAGTCTACTGTTATTACCTTTCCATGCACTTTGATTCCAGGCAAATGGGGTGTTAGGTGTAATGAATTGTGCTGATGTAGGTTAGAGATTCAGCCTAGAATGCTTTCACTTGGTCACTTATAGTTTAATGTTCAGTCATGCTTTTGTAAGCCTAGTACTCAAGGTGGGACACTTAATTAGGCAAAGGCCATTTATCTATAATTCTTGTCATCTGGGACACTCATTAGCTCTGATTATCTGCAACAGTTTAGCATATATAGGCAATACACATGCACCAAAAAAAAAAAAAAAAAAATTGTATTAGGGGTACATATGTTTATGAAACCACACTTTGTATCTATATTTACAAGTGTAATTAAAACAGTTTAGAATGCCGCACTAAAATCTGCATTGCCATCTCTATCTCTGACACCTGTTCCAATTGAAACTCCATCGAAGGTGTGGCCATGGTAGCAGAGTCTTCATAGCCTTTAGTGCTTTACCCTTAACAGGCTACTGGCATAGGGCAAGTCTAGTGCCGTGTTTGCACAGGCTAATATTAGATTTTGAATTAGTACATTCTGTGAACTAGCTTGCTTAAGATTGTTGAAATTCACATGGATATGTTTGATTTGAAAGGATGAATATAGCTCATGTAGGTATACTTTTATTTCTTAGTTTGTATAAGTTGTACAGCTGTCTTTACATGAATTACAGAAAGGTTCCCTTTGCCAGTAACCAAAACCCTTTGTAAGTATGATTCTTCCTTGGCTTGTAACTCTCTCTCTCTCTCTCTCTCTCTCTCTCTCTCTCTCTCTCTCTCTCTCTTTTAGGCTCCAGTCACAGACAAAAATCCACGTCAATGCTGGGCCCCAGTTGAAATATAGAGAGAATTAAGAAACAAAAAAAAAGGCAAGGGAAATTATTTACAAATTTTTGAGAAAGTGAGAGACCTGTCCTTTGAAATGTGCCAGGTCATAGTTATTAGGAAAGACATAAGAAGGTAGAGAGTTCCAAAACTTTGACATTTAGGGAAAGAAGCAGTTATCAAAATGGCACACCCTTGAGTTGCTGATGGCCACACGATAATCATGTGATGCAGGGGCTTGCTGAGTATTGCATGGTATAGCTAATGGTGGGGGTATACAAGCGGCCAGTTCTCGGGAGCAAAAATCAAAGTAGTACCTATAGAAGTGGGAAAGTGAACCAAAATTGTGGCGTAGGGCAAGGGGGTCAAGTTTGGAAGTTAGCTGAGACAGTTTATAAGTTGGAATGCTTTTGACAACTCTGTCAAGTAAGGATGTAAAACTTGTAAATGTAATTTTTCCTTGGCCAGGTATGAGAACCTTTGTATATACCATTTATTTTATATCCACATAGAATGCATGTTTTGTATGAAAAAAAAAAAAAGGAATGCATGTTAATGAGGGACATAGCCTTTGTGTTTTGTTGTATTTAGTGAAAAAAGGAAAGATTATGTTAGTGTCCATGGTCAAACTGATTAACTTGAGTTTCCTCTCACACAGGTGCGTTGCCTTAAGGATTATGGAGAGTTTGAGGTTGAAGAGGGGGACATAGTTGTGCTTCAGAAGAACACAACCCATTACCTTCCTATGGCCCAATGTCAGCATCTTATCCGGCAAGGAATTTTAGAACAAGTAGAATGAGATTATTTTTTAGCGCTTAGTGGATCCTATACCTAGTTATATAGAATGAAGAGTATTTATATTTTTGTCAGGTTGGTGGATGGGAATCTTGTGTTTTTGATGAATGAGAGATTTTTGAATGTATGAGACAGAGATTGTTTCTGATTATCAAATGCAGTTGAAATTCTGAATTTATGAGATTTAAGGTGTTTCTAATGTTAGATCTAACACCAAATATTTTGAAGAAAAATATATAACTGTTTATAGTGAGATAAAAATGTATTCTTATTTTCCTATTTTCTTGCCTGTTCTCAAGTAAGATGAGGAGGAAAGGCACATAATAAAAAGTTGAGCTTATTTTGCATATTTTGGAGATTGGAATATATGTGTTGGGGATGATAGATATATTTGGTAAGTGAAGAAAATTATAGGGAAAATTGAGAAAGTGTATTGAAAATTAGTTTTAGCTGGATGGAGTGTAGTCAGTGAGAGATATGAAGGATGATTTTCAAATGAAAGTGATGTAAGCTGAGTATTTATAATGATGGACTGATAAGTAGAGTATCTGGTGAATTAGTTATGTCTGAAATGAACTGAATTAATTTATATGTGGTAAAAGTATTAGGAAAGAGATAATAATGTGAAAACAAAAGGATTTGCAGAAGGTAAGGATTTAGGTCATGAAAATGCAAATAGCTTTTAGTTCAATTTGATTTAGGAAGCAGTAGTATTGGGGAATAAATCATTCAGAGTAGCAGCAATATTTCTGATAAAAATGAACTTGATCATAAGAGAGGTTGAAGTAACAGGGAGAAAAAAAATATACCTTATAGAAAATATACATATTTTTCAAGTATTTGGTCGTGTTCATAGCTTCAGAACTAAAAAATTTTTTGAAAATGAAAGAATGTGGTTGAAATGGGAAGGAGCAGTTTCATAAGATGAGACTGGCTCAGAGATGGAGAATTGCTGTCCATTTGGATAACTTTTCTTTTCATCTGTTTGCTGAAGTGTTACTGATAATGTTTTTATAACATATCTATCCCCTAACTGCACTCTTCTTTTCCAGCCCATGGATTAGGGAATTATTCCTAAAATGCAATGCTTCTGCTGAAATGAAATCCTATAATGATTGGTGAGTTTATCTTTTGATGCAGGTGAAGGTAACACCCTCAGGAAGCAGTACTCCATCAAAGATGGCATATGCATGGGTCACTGACATCTACAATGAAGAATGACCAGCATAACCTGTGGCCTAAGACAGTGTTTGACAACAGTGAGAATGCAGAAGATTTTGAAGGATTTAATATTTCTATTGTGAACTCTCAAGCAGCTGAACTGTTAAGATACAACAAGTAAAGAGATTACAAAAATTTGTTGGTCTTGTTTGGAGACACTGTGACAGTTAAGTGTCAGCAGTGTGCAAAATGGCAGATGAAGAAATTGTTTCGGTGATGAAGCCCACTCAAGAGGACAGTGATGAGAATGATAGTGACACTGGAGTTACAGAGGAAAGGATCAGCACAGATGGGGGATACAAGTGGATGACCAATTTTTTAGGCATATATAAAAGTTTTTTATCACCCAGCAAGATATAAGAGGCATGTACAGGATTTACAAAAAATTACTCAAAGGAAAACCTAATTTTTTAAAGGATGTGGCACTGCAAAGTATAAGAAGGCAAAGTATTTTGTATGCACAAGCTTAGCAACTCCAACATTTTCACCAAGACCTTACCTAAATTTTTAATGGTTGTACAAATACGTCCACTTCAGCTCCTAAAGTTGATGAAATGCCTCTCCAGAGGCATCACTCTCATTGCAGCGAGATGATATTCATGTGTATGCAACCTTTAACTTGGCCAGATACCAACCCCAGCATTTGAACTTTTGTGTAATCACATCTATCTCAGTCGACATAGTACATTTTGGGATATGAATTAAGGAAGAATTTTCTGTAAGTGCAGTAAATGTGGCCATTTCATCTGTCTCCTGGCGCTACCTCGCCGGCCGGGGGGATGGCAGTGCTATTTTCCCGTGGGGCGGGGTGGCATCAGGAGTGGATGGGGGTGAGCAAGTCTAAATATGTACATGTGTGTATGTGTATGTATGTATATATGTATATGTTGATATGTATATATATATGTATGGTGCATATGTGTGCATGTATGTATATATGTGTGTATGCAGGGGGATGGGTTTTTCTTCGTCTGTTTCTTAGCACTACCTCGCTGACGCGGGAAACAGCAATCAAGTATGATAATATAATATAATAAAATCATATACACACAAACCCTGCATAATGGAGTAGATTTATTTCTGAAAAGTTGACCTTAAGCAGAATTCCAGTAAAAACCCATTTAACCTCCTGACTCCCATTATTTAATTGGAGATAGCGAATATGTATGAAAAAGAAAAAAAAATGTTTCCACAGTAAAAATTTTGCCCCAAGACATAATAACTACAAAGATTAAGAAAACCTCTCTAAAACACTTGTATAAAAATGATGTATTTATAAGATTTTTATTTTTTCTTTCTCATCTCTCACACATTCACTTTTTAGCTGTCATGTACAATGCAGTGAAACCAGAGTCCACCATCCACATTCAAACCCCTCAGACTATATTCTAGGTTTACCTAGACCTCTTTGTATACCCTGATTCAGCCCATTAACAGCTTGTTGGTTCCTGTAGACCATGATTATCCAGTTAATTCTGTCCCATGCACACTTCTCACCATTCTGAATGGTCAGCCTCCAATAACCCAAAGCCTGTTTCACTCCAGCCTTCCCTTTCTTTCGTTGTCTTCTCTCCCTTCCTTCCACCACTTTTGATAACATGCAGTTCTCTTAGCCAGTCTTTCTTTCCCCATCCTCTCTGTGTCCAAAATGTCTCAGCACACCCTAGTTAGTTTTCTCAATCATGCTATACTTGCTACCACACCTTTCTTTTACAGTCATTACCTAAATGATCGACAGTTCATTTCCAAGATGTCCACCCTCTTTCATTCTTTTGCATGACACTGTTAAGACTACTGTTCCTTCAGACATACTTATATTTTCCCTAATAGATGCATTCCTCTCCTCTCTATTCATGTCTCCATTGCTCTGATTGTTTTCTTTGTTCCCGGTGCTCTACACAGTGTGTTCTTTGTCCCTAGTACTCTGAATGGTGTGTTCCTTGTTTCTGTTGCTCTAAATAGTTTGTTTTTGTCCCCAGTGCTTTAATTAGTGTGTTCTTTGTCCCCAGTGCTTTGAATGGTGTGTTCTTTGTCCCCAGAGTTTTGTATAGGTGTGTTCTTTGTTCCCATTGTTTCTAATAGGCATATTCTTTGTCCCCAGGGCTCAAAATGAATGTGTTTGTCCATTATGCTCTAAATGAGTGTGATCTTTGTCCCCAGTGCTCTAAATGACTATGCTCTTTGTCCCCAGTATTCTTGGTTAATGCATTACTTGCCCCCAGTGTTCTAAACAGGTTAATGCTGTTCTTTTTTTCTTTCTAATATGTGTGGTTATTGTGTGTAGTGTGTCCTGTGATGAAGTCATTGATATTCATGTTTATTTTTAAAACAGGTATCAGATCAGTTTTTGAGTTTCTGATACTGTAAACAAGCAGGAGGGGATCTCTTGGTTTATGTTGTTCCTTTTGACTTGTTGAAACCTATGGATTTAATGATTTTTATGTTACCTTCATAAACTGTTGAAAGTAGTTGACTGATTACCAGTTTTGTGTCAGATACATCTCTGCTTTACTGAGTTTTAGATCCAGTACAACAGGCTTCACTATCTTGTTTCTTCCTCAAATATGGAAGGGGAGAGAGACTCTATAGAAGGTTTAGAGCCATGACTATGAGATAAGAGACGCAGTAGAAAGTTTTGTCATAATGGAAGGATTAGAACTAAAGTTCATTTTGAGCCAAGGTTTTGAGTCATGGTGGATGGTTAAGACCTGAAATTGAAGGTTTTGAGCCATGATGGATGGTTAGAACTATGGTATGTTTTGAGCCACAGTGGACGGTGACAATTAAAAGTGTTTTGTCATGGTGCTTGTTTAGAGCTAAGGCAGAAAATTTTGTCATGATCGATGTTTTAAAATGAAAGTAGAAGGTTTTGAGTCAATGTTGGTGGTTTAGTACCAAATTAGAAGGTTTTGATTTATGGTGGAAGGGCTAGAACTAAAATAGGTCTTGATTCAAGGTGGATGGTGTAGAAGTAAAGTAGGTTTTAATCCATGAATGGTTTAGAACTTGAGTTGAAGGTTTTTGAGTTATTGGGGATGATTTAAAACTAAAGGAAAAGGTTTGGTGTCATGGTGGATGATTTAGATCTAAAGTGGAAGCTTTGAGTTATGGTGGATGGTGTAGAACGTAGGAAGATTTTTGAGTCACTGCGGTTAGTTTAGAACTAAAGTAGGTTTTGATTCATGGTAATTGGTGTAAAACTTAGATAGAAGGTTTTGAGTAATGATGGATGGTTTAGACCTAAAATAGAGGGTTTAGAGTCATTATGGATAGTTTAGAATTAAAGCAGAAGGATTTGAGTCGTGGTGGATGGTTTAGAACTAGAGAGATTTGAGTCATGATGGATAGTTTAAAGTAAAGGTACGAGATTTGGAGTCTTGACTCTTAGGGTAAGAGCCACAGTCGATATTAGACACCATAGAAAAGCTAGAACTATGTTATTAACTGTAGAGCCATAGATTTTTTTTTTTTTTTTTACGTTGAAGGCTCCAGTCACGGACAAAAGTCCACATCTATGGAAAACTTAAGCAAAGTGGAGTCAGAACCATGTGTAAATTATTTTTGAGGTTGAAGTTGGGAGGAGGGCATTGTTTTTGAAGGGAAAATGAGTTACAGCTGATACGGGATGGTTTTAAAACTGGGAATGGCTAAGAGTTGTAGTAGAGGAATTAGTGCCGTGTGTGTGTGGGGCAGAGCAAAATTCGAGTGTATTGCATTCAAGATGAATTTGGCAGACCTAATGTTGAAGAGCCAAGTTAGAACCATAGGGAAGAGTTAAGAGACAATGTGAGGAGTTAGAATCATGATGGAGGGAGGTATCAATGAAAACTATAGTCATGTTACTTTGATCGAAGTAGGATGGATACGATTGTAAAAACGAGCTGTTCTGGGCTTGTTATAACCTCACAGAAAAAGTTTGTTTAGGTCAACGGCGCAAAGTATAGAGCCAAGGTGGGCACCTAACGTACACCCACCCTATAAAAACACCGTCCATGATGATGGATGAACGACACAAGCCTTTTTTTTTTTTCAGTAGAATTGTCGAATCATTCGTTGTGATAATATAAGAAATAACTTTAATTTACTTGCAGCTATGTGCAGGCGCCATATCATCTTCACAGACAATAAAGTTCTGGTTATAAAAGAAAAGTAAACTGGCAGCAAATACGTGTGAGCGGTCGTGTCTCACAACTTTAAAGACGCGGACCCCGCATGGTGTTTTCTGATTGGTGAGCTGAGAGTGACGCATTGATTACGTCACGTGGGTGCGTAATGAATGAGATGCCGTTTCGAAAGTACAAAGTTGTTAAATATTAGCGAACATATCTCGCCATATAGCCTTAGTTTTCTTGTATGATAGTTTGAAGATTGCCTTTCCAAGAATGGATCGAGGGGCAAAGTTCAAAAAATTCGTCGTAAAATTACTTTCTTAAAGGTAAAGCGTAAAAGTCAGCCTTCGCCATCAAGCCCTAAGGTTTCGGGGTTATTGATCCCAAGTCAGCTGTTCGTAAAGCCCGCGAAGATGGGACGAGGGATAACCGTGGCGTATAGGAGTCGTTATTCCTTGAATCTGTTGTGCTACTTTCGTGCATTTTAGTTGATTACACGAACACCAAACCTGATCAGTGAGAAAGGAGTTGCCACATTTTTTTTTTCGAAATGCCGGAAATTGGAGACGAACATGCCGTTCAAGAGGGACGTGAGTGGGCAAGTGTTATGGAAGGCACTGTGCTAGGCAAATAAGAGACGTTAGGTATAATTAGTTTGAGAGAAGCGTGTATATATATATATATATATATATATATATATATATATATATAT
>JAYMFT010051151.1:0-15237 GCA_038088735.1 Panulirus argus
ATACACACATGTACATATTTAGACTTGCTCGCCCCCATCCACTCCTGATGCCACCCCGACCCCCGGGGAAATAGCATATATATATACTTCCTCTTTGATGGCTCTGTCATTCTAACACTCAGAACAAAAAATATACTTGTTATCGTCATAACTTTAAATCTGTCTTAGAAACCCAACATTACACAAACAGTTAAGGTAAGGCCACCTCTAAGAAAATGGGGGGTCCTATTCAGTGCTCCTCCAATTAAAGCTTGGCCTCTTAGATAACTTTTCTTCTTGACTAAACCCTTTGAAAAATTGAAAACATATCAAAGATGTTTGCACCACACTCTTTTGCCAGCACTTTATACACAGAGTTTGCTACTCCACAAACATTTCATCAGGCATGTGTAAAGAACATCTTTTCATTAATTAGCACTTCTTTTTATATAGTTTGCTTGTATACAGCAAAGACCATCTGAATCTGACAGCCATGCCCGTGGGGTGCCCCACACTGAAGGTTAAATTTACTTATCTCCCATCAGACAAACCCATGACTATCTTCCAAAACTTTAATGGCCTCATGATCTAATCTTGTACCCTTGTTACAACCCAAAAGTTTACGACATCCATGTCTTCTCTACAATCACAAATTCAATATTAACATTTGCAAGACTTCTGGAATGTCTGAATTCTAAAGTCATGATCATATGCAGACAAAGTGACTTCATCTCTGCATCCTCCTGCAGCCAGTGAAGGACCAAAAATAGCCAAAAGTGGTATGTGATCAGGGATGAGAGTAAATTTCCATCCATATAGGCTGAAACTTTTCAACAACTTTGATGATGGAAAGGACCTCCTTTTCAATTTGATCATAATTCTTTTTGCTTGATAAAAGGCAATGGGGCATTCCGTTCCATCATCCAGTACATGACTAATGACTGCTCTCAACCCATGGCTTGAAGCATCACGTGCCAATTTCAAGGTTCTCTTTGTATCACAGTGAACTCACAACCAAGTGGTAAATAAGTTTATCTTACAGACTTCAAAAGATTTATGATTACACTTAGTCCACTTCCAAGATAGTTCTTTTCTTTAACAATTCATGCAAAGGTGCTACTGCTTTCATAGCTCAAACACCAGGATGTTCAAAATGAGCTTAATCTAACATGTGTACCCTAATACATTATGGGATGATGACTCTCATTCCCTATAACACAACCAAGTTCCAATGAAACCTCATGTCTTCGGAAGTAAAGTGGTCTTAATTTCTCTCGCACATAAGTTAATCTATCCATGCAGAGTATACTCCATTACTTTTGCCAAAACAAGATCTTTCTTGGTTTCCTAAGCTATAATTTCTATCGTAATTGGAAAAAAATTGGAAAATACTATACCATTCCAAGAAATGTCTTTAATCCACCAGCAGTTATACGAGCTGACATATTCATAATCCCTTTGTATTAAGCCCATAGCCTAAATAAGTTACTTCCTATTTGTGTGTATTGTGTAAAATGTGATAAACTACTTCACTCTAAATAAATTCAAGGAAACAATGTATTTGAGTGGTAGATGTATGGAATAAGATGACAATGGACATGTTTAATGTTCGCAACATATATGAATTTAAGTTGTGTGATAAAATATGACCTTCAAGAGATGGGACCCCATGAACGTAATACTCCCTCCCCTATAGTAATTATACGTAATGACAATAATGGAAGGTAAAGAATGCTTAACTCTTTCATAATAGTTGTAGTCGTTCTGTACATCTATCTACATACCAAAGAACCATGTGTAAGAGTTTGAATAAGCAAACTAACTAATACATTTGATTTACTGTCAGCAGGAGAGTCATTTTCAAATATAATCATGCATAGCAGGAGGGCATTTGAAAAGTATTGTGGGGCACCATGGACTTCCCTCTAGCTATGGTTGATATATTTTGAAGAAAGTGATACCAAATAATTCCTTACACTATGAACTGTTAATACAAAATCTCGACATAATTTCCCTTTAATTCAAAACCCTGCCTGCTTCGTGAAGACAGAAAATTGTTGGAGTATGAGGTGCTACATCTAAAATCTCATACTTCTATAGTGTGTAAGGAATCTAGTGGTGCCACTTTCATGAAAATCTACAGAGTAGAATTCACATATTCCCTTCATAATACATTCTCCTAATAGCAGAAAATGCTAAAAAGATCAAAGAAAATAGGGTTAAGTTATGAAAGTGTGTGAACCAATGTATAAATTATTAGCACCACTGAAAACCTCGTCTAAATTCCCCTGCTAGCTATGATCTATCTTCTACGGTATTATCAAAAAAACGTTTGGTTATGGTCTTAACTTTATTTTATTTTGATATTAAAAGTCTCTCTCAGACATAGGGAAAGCTTTAAAAGCTTTTCATAGGTTTTGTTTATTTCTTACAATATACCCGCTATATTTTCCCTGACTTTCATGGCCCTACCTACATTCAACTTAATAAAACATAACTGAAAACTGATCTCCATACTGTTCCAATCATCTTAATTAAACCTTCATAGCACATGTAATAATTAAAAATGGAAAATGAAACAATATGAAAAAGATCTTTATAAACACAATAAAAAACTTGTTGCTTGTGTCTTTATTTTTCCAGTGAGTTTTCTCACACTTAATCTCCATCATAAATCCTACAGTAAAATACCAGTTTGAGGGCACCACTGAAATAACTCAAGGGCTTAGGAAGAAATGCATATTAATAATTTCTAATAATAAGCAGAAGAGCTTTAGAGAGGGGAGCACAATTCAGAACATTACATTTCATGCTATGATATTAGATAATGGGGGGAGGAAGGGGGGGGGGCAATGATGAGGTGGGAAATCATGGAGTATCTCCATATGTAAAACACTTCTAAAAATCGATAGAACATTTGACATCCTTACCTAACTTCCCCGAGCAAGTTAAACTGACGGTATTTCCAGTGTGAATTGATAAAAAAATATTCAGTTACATAATTTGCATTCAGTTGCTGTGAAGTTTGATTTGTGTATGTCTTATTACCTAAAATTCAAGGAGCATACTGTGAAGCAATCTATATGGAAAAAAGACTACAGTTTTCCCCCCGTACATTTCAGGTTTAATGACGGACTACCAATGTCCGCCTCCATGGATTTTGGTAAATCATTGCCCTGTTCTACTTCCTTCGTTTCCCTCAAATTGTACATGATCACTTATATAATCCCTTGCTAACATTTTATAGGAAAAAATGGTCACAAGACAAACTCCTCAGGTCAAAATCAATTTTAATGGTCACAAGACAAACTCCTCAGGTCAAAATCAATTTTAAGAGTACACTGATATGATTTTCATCCAGATATCTAATTAATTACAGTGGTGCCCCTTAACGATATAGGTTCAACTTCAACTCTGACCATCTGTCATACCAACTCGGACCATTTTGGACCTCTGACCACATGCACGCCCAAACTCTATAATTAGGTTAGGTTAGGTCTATTTTCATCAATTAATAATAAACGTTTAATAACTTAATTCAAAACAATGGGGCGAGTTTGCAGTGGGTCTATTTGGGCTGCTACCCTCCCCCCCTTCCTCTTAAATGGTTCTCAACAAACCCAAACAACCCATAAGATATTCCAGTATTGTCAACAAAAAAAAAAGATATAAAACAACACTTTACTATAACATGTGCATTTTCGACACCTAAGCATATAAAAACTAGAAAAATCTAGCCACATTCATCTCTAAGGTCAAGAACCTTTTCCCTGATAAGTTAAAAAGATCCTATCAGTCATTAACCTTTCCCGACACTTACCCAGGTCAAAGCCTATCAACTTGGGCTTCTTCTCATAATTCATCTTAAGAAGTGATCAGCTTTCCTTTATTAATCTCCTAACCTTATTTCAGCTACAGTAACAACACTCGCCAGTGAGATTAATAAGGTCTTCAAGTGTTCTCCCAGTTGTAGACACAGAGGAAAACAATGCTTTCCAAACCAGTAAACTAAAATTCCACGATCTAAATAGCCACAGGAAATCCTAAGATTGAAACGTCTCTCCAACATGGGATGGGAATTGCATCATTCAGAGACTACCTTCCACTTCTAGATTTTTAAAATCTATTTTGCCGACAATGTGGGGAGACATGTCAAGCTTCTCGTTTCATTTTTTGATCTGGTATTCATTCCCTATTTACTCAGTAAATAGTTGAACCACATAATGGAAGATGATATTTAAAAAATCATGAGTTAAGGTCTAATTAGTAACTCATGTGTACATCCATTGCGTCAAGTTTCGTAATAAGTGACGTCATAACCCAAACCTTAATAAAGAATATTATTTTGAAGTTCTTGGATGATATTAGTTGATTATAGTCTTATATCTTAAGAAAATGTCCAAACTCATTCTAAACCATAACATATTTCAGAGTCACTCAGAAATGCACAATGGGAAGGTCATGGAGAGGTCAGAAGTTAAAAAAAGAAAGGTTTTAAAAAAAGAAAGGTTACATTTAGTCTGCAACAGAAAAGATAATGATAATCTTAATATCATTATTATCATTAGTTGATGTGGAATTCCTGAGGATATGGCAATAACAACCTTATATGTTATATAATACATGACATTAAGATTTGTGTATGACACAACGTGAAAACTTGGTGAAAATAGTCGTAATAATAGTATTATTTCTAGGAGTGATTTATTCGGAATTTATTCAAATACAGTAAGCAAATCGCACAACATATATTACATAATACATGATAATGCCTTAACGAAATGACGCACAAGGAAAAAGATATATATTTCCAGTGGAGATATAAATAAAAAGAAATAGATCAAACTATGATTGAGAAATAAATAACAGGACCACAGTAATTTAATTGACGTGTAGGGTACCTGCGCATTCCAATAACTTGTAGTATTTCTCTATTCAATTATATTTCCACTCTTCCATGTTATATAGCGATTATCCCTGAATAAAAAAATATATATTTGCAGTTTACTTTAGGAACTTATGATGTCACGTACATGTGCACATTGTTTACATTTTAAGTGACTGTCTAGCAAGGACTTTTATCTCCTATTTGTGAAAACAGAATGCCATTTGCTACATCTTGCAACAGGTTTCCTGCTAAGAAAAGGGAGGGTAAGTGGATTGTAACAGGGCCGTAGAGAGGAATTTTATCAGGGGGTACAAAGTTTCGGGCCCCCTTCCTTCCCTTCTCCAATAGTCATTTTATTTCTATCCACCACGGTTTTATGCCATGAGTTGTAGGGCCAAAAAGGGTATTTAAGATGAGAGAGGAAGGGGTGGAATGGAGCGCTCTGTTGAGATCCCAGGAAATTCCTGGGCCCCCTTTTGGACCCCCGGGCCGGGGAACGATATCGCCCCTGAAACATCCCCCTCCCCCACCCCCATCCCATTGGTCGTGGATTGTAGTAGCCTCAAGTTGATGGGTACTTTTAAGCAGTATGTCAGATTATTCCCGTGGATTATCGTTTAGCGTTCCTGGCCGTGACGCATTCTTGGGCCGCCCAGGGTCGAACGCACAGGTTCGAATTCTGGTTGCGACATTTGGTCCACAGTCAACCTAACTGTTCATCTACCCCTAGGGGTTGGTCGATAAAATGGGTACCAGGCTCAGGTTAAGATGTCAAAGTAGGCTACACTAGAAAGTAAAGTATGTATAAACTAACGAATGAATAACAGCTTTCAAAGGTGACTTCTACCTAACTGGGAGACAACACGGGTTCAGGGAAAAGAAGTCATGCATTTACACATCTCGACTCCTCTGACAGGGTGAGTTCCATCTTAGATCAGTGAGATGGTTTGTTGGACTGTATTTTTCTGGACTGTCAGAAAGCTTTTGATGCTGTAACCGCATCGGAGGCTGATTAAGAAGCCAACACTGCCGATAGGAATAAAGGTGAACTACTTCTTCGAATAATAAGATTATTACAAGGAAGCAAAGGATGCAGGCAAGATGCACATTCTCGAAATGGGTTGAGGTCATCATTGGCATGTCACAAGGGTTGATCTTCGGTCCATTGCTATCCTTGGTGTATGCAAATGACCTGCCTTAAGGCATCATGGACTGTTGCCTTTTTCTTTCATGGTGAAGGCTCCAGTCACGGACAAAAGTCCACATCGAGGCCGGGCCTTAATTGAAATATAGGGAGAATTATGAAACGGAAAAAGAAAAGACAAGGGAAAGTATTTACGATTTTTTGAGAAAGTGAAAGACCTGTCTTTTGATATGTGCCAGGTCATAGTTATTGGGAAAGACACGGGAAGGTAGAGAGTTCCAAAGCTTCGACGTGTAGGGAAAGAATCAGGTATCAAAACATGTTTGCGGATGACATCTAGGTCATGAAGGGAAATAAAAAAGACGAAGATTTCATCACTTTACTGGGGTATCCAGCCATATTCCAAAGTTGGTCAGGTAAATGGATGAAATTCACTCCAAGTAAGTGTAATGTAATGAGGAGTCACAGTGAAAGGAGACCTCAGTGCAGTCCTTCCCTAGCAGGAATAATCAGGTTTCTTCGTGTATAAGAGATCTAAGGAGCTTTGTACTTAAGAACTATCGCCGGAGCTGCATATTAGGAGGACTGTGGAAGAGCCAGATTGTCTGCAGGTAGTACATTTTAGAATCACATTCATGTATTTGGATAACGAAACATTTAGTAAGCTGTTCACCACATACATTACACCAAAACTGGTAACGCTCCGTAAGAAGCATAGAGGCTCTGGAGAAAAGCAACTAATACCTGCCTGAATCAAGATAATGTCCACCATCAAGAGGAGAAGTTGGACGGAATCACTGCCTTCAAGTTTTTTAAATCGGTTGGATTATGTCAACAGTAAACAGCTCTTTACGATACACAGTAGAAGAGTAATCAGAGGGGACAACAAGGTGGCTAGAAAGGATATAAAGAACCGCAGGTCTTCTAGTGTGAGAGTGGCGAAGGATTGGTATAGGCTAAAAGGGACACGGTGATTGCCGGCAGTTTACAAAGGTTCTGATTGCTATTCATTGGTACAGAAAGTTCTCGTGAGGGTAGAACCCTCTCTCCGTACTGAACAAATGGGTAAATACAAATAGTACTAAATAAATGGGTAAATACAAATAGGTAAACGTTAATAAGTTGCATAACTTGTATAGAGTGTTCAGGAAGGAAGTCATGAGTGAAAACTACCTCACTAGACTAGACGTAGCCAAAGGAATGAATCTGGCTGAAGTTCATTGCGTGTAATGCTGGTCATCTTTTTCTAAGGAACGCGACCAAGATGACGCTACCCTAGAACCACGCGTCATATGCACTTCTGATAAACAAGGGGACTAGATACGCTATGATGTACTCATGTACATTCTGTTACAACATAAGGCTCAATATACCGAAGTTTGTGGAGTGATTTAAAACCACATTCTGTATACAGCTGTCAAATATGGCCATTTTTTTTTTTTTTAATAATCGTGTCAAGATTCACTTTTAAGAGGTTGTACGATTGCTTAAGTCTAGCTAGTCACAATCTCTGATTTATATGTACGTGCCTTTTTCCATGGTAGATGAGACGGTACGGGCAACTGAATACCACATCTATCGACCAATGCTGAGTGGAAGATGAAGAGCTGAGTGGGCTGCGGATCGACTGCAGCGCTCAGGACTCGAACTTGGGCACAACCCGAGCTGACAACTATGCAAAGGTAGCCTATGCGTAAAGTACTTTATTATGATGTTAACATAATATATTACCTTTACGTCATATCTTTATTTTGATATGTTCTATCACTATAATGTCTTCGTGTTGAATAATATCAGTATAATATATTCGTGCTGAAAAAAGAGGGCAAATGAAAGTTGTGGATAAGCGAGTATCAGCAAACTTCAGGAAGAATAAGATGGTTTGGGAGGAGAGTAATAACATTGAGAACAACAAAAGAACAAATGGAAACATCGGTGAAAGGTGTAAGTAGGGAAGTGGCAACAGGCAGTGATGAGGTGAGGAAGAGATGGAGTGAGTATTTTGAAGGATTTTTTATCGTGTTTCATGACAGGGTGGCAGATGTAGGGTGCTTGGGTCGGGGAGGAATGCGAAGTGAGTCATAAAGAGTGGTTTGGAGAAGAGGTGGTTGAAAACCTTGCGTAAGACGAAATGTGGCAAGGCTGCTGGAGTGGATGGTATTGCAGTTGAATTTCTTAAGAAAAAAGGGTGACTGTTTTGTTAATTGGTTAGGATTTTCATTGTATGTATGGATCATGGTGAGGTGCCTGAGGATTGGCGGAGTGTCTGAACCACAGAGCTATAAGTTTAAGTGTACCTTGTAAGTTATATTGGAGCAACAGTTTAATGGAACGGAGTGGTGGAGGATGTGTGGATCAGATGTTTGCTTTAAAGATTGTGTGTGAGAAATACCTAGAGAAACATAAGGATTTCCATGTCTTATCAATGGATCTGAAGAAAGCATATTATAGGGTTGATACAGACGCTCTGTGGAAGGCGTTATACTAATACATGGTATGGGAGGAAAACTACTGAAAGCAGTGAGTAGTTTTTATCAAGATGTAAGGCTTGTGTAGGAGTAGATAAAGAGGATGGTGAGTGGTTCCGGGTGAAAGTGAGTTTGCTCTAGGGGTGTGTGATGTCACCATAGCTGTTTAATTTGTTTATGGACGGGATGGTGAGGAAGATAAATCCATGGGTTTTCGAGAGAGGGGAGAGTATGCAGTTTGTAGGGGGTAAGGAAGCATGGAAAGCGAGTCAGTTGTTCTTTGCTGATGACACGGCACTGGTGGTATATTCGAGTGAGAAACTGCAGAAGTTGGTGTCTGAGTTTGGAAGAGTGTATGTTGGTTGGACTGTGAGATTGAGTGAAGAAAATTTGGAGGAAATGGAGTGTTTTAGATACCTGAAAGTGGACGTGACAGAGAATATAACTATGGAAGCGGAACTGAAACATGGGATGGATGAGGGAGCGAAGGGTCTGAGACCATTGAGGAATGAGTGAAGAGAGAGGATGTGATCTAGGAATTTGAAAATGGGTTTGTTTGAAGGTATAGGAGTCCCAGCGACGTTGTATGGATACGAGGCATGGGCTCTAGATGAAGAGGGTGGTGGTGCTGGGAACGAAATGTGTGAGGACAATATGTGGTGTGAGGTAGTTTGATCACGTAAATAATGAAAGGGGAAGAGAGAGAAATGTCATAAGAACAGTGTGGTTGGGACAGGTGAAGAAGGTGTGATGAAATGGTTTAGCCATATGAAGAGAATGAGTAAGGAGAGGTTGACAAAGAGATTATGTGTGTCAGAAGTAGAGGAAACAAGGAGAAGGGGAAGACCAAGTTGAAGATGGAAGGATGGAGCGATCGGGGTCTGAACATGCAGGAAGGTGAAAGACGTGCACGGGATAGAGCGTGAATTAGAGCGATGTGGTATACAGGGGGCGACAAGCTATCAATGGACCGAACCAGAGCATATGGGTCAGCCGAAGAAAACCATGGAAAGGTCTGTGGGGCCTGCTTGTGGATAGGGAGCTGTGGTTTCGGTGCAGTACACATGGCAGCTAGAAAATGGATGTGAGCGGATGTGGCCTTTCTTCGTCTGTTCCTGGCGCTACCTCGCTAACGCGGGAAAAGGCTATCAACTATGATATATATATATATATATATATATATATATATATATATATATATATATATATATTTTTTTTTTTTTTTTTTTTTTTTTGCTGATCTCAACTCGTCTAACGAGTCTCATATTGCTCAGTTAGATTACCAATATGCTGGCTAAAGTTCATAGCAAGGTTAGAACCAAACTCAAGCAGAAACCAGTTGTGTAATTCTTCTTAGGTACACAATCACGCAACACAACACAACAACATTTCGTGACTCGTGCCACATTCTCAAGTGTAAGTACAGTACGGTACGGTTTAGGCATATGGACAAAAAGCAAAGATCAGAGGACAAAAATATTGACCAATGAGGTACGAATAGGCTAGGCTGCTGACCAATGAGAGCAGTTCGCGTCAGGTCAGCCTAGCGTGCTCCTGCGTGACGTCACCAGTTCTCGTCTTGCTCTCGCTGGGAAGAGGTCATGCGTTGAGCGCTCGGTAATACAAGAAGATAGTCAGTTTGCAGGTTCATACTGTGGCATCTCTCCTTAATGTAGTGGGCCTCGAGTATCTGAAGGCTTCTAGGGGATAGGTGAAGTGCCTTAGGAGAGATCCCCGAGTTCAGAAAACATTGATAAAGTACGTGATAAAATTACAGCTTCAGGTAAGACCCATGGAGGGGGACCCCGTGCCAGCGTTCTGCCAGAGTCCTTCGTAACCCTCTCAGCGGGGCGGGCGCCCCACCACACCTACTCAACGCTATTCTCTGCATAGTACCGGAGCCCCCGACAAACCAGACCACTTGTCACTCCCTCGGTGACCATTACGGTGTGAACGCCTATGGCCTCCACGTCGACCTTGTTTTTCTCCTCGTCGTCAAAGAGCAGCATTTCACTGTACTCCACAGAAGCTACCTTCTTGATTCTGAAAATAAAAGACGAAAGATCTGTAGCAAAATGCAGCTCTCTCTCTCTCTCTCTCCACACACACACACACACACACTTTCCCCCTATAAAGAAAAAGTGATCCAGGGAAAACGGGAATTGTTTTAACAAATTATCTCTGCCTCACACCACCATGCAGTATCCTCTTAAGGATATTCCACTAGCAGCGTACACCCCCACCATGTTTACTTCAAAATTTTATACCAAACCAACATAAGGGCTGGGATGAAGCCTTGTGTGACAGATAACACGTTCCACGTCCCGTACGATCGGAAAAAAAAAAAAACTCATGTCTTCACCCCACTCTCCCATATAACTTAGAGGGTACACTCAACAAACTTACACCTCTGTAGTTCACACACTCACCTTTGTTTCCCGTGTCTTTATACATTGGCTCTATACATGAGGTGCCTCTCTAACTAATAAGCAAGGATCACCCTCTTTCTTCAGAAATTCAACTGCAATACCATACACTCCAGCCGCCTTGCCACATTTGGTCTTATGCAAGGCTTTCAACCACCTCTTCTCTCGTCACCAAACTACTCTCCATGACTCTCTCACTTCGCATTCCTCCCCGACCCAAGCACCCTACACCTGCCACCCTATCATGAAAACACAATCAGAAATCCTTCAAAATACTCACTCCATCTCCTCAAATCATCACTACCTATTATAACTTCCTCCCCTTGCCCCCCTTCACCGATGTTCCCATTTGTTCACAGTGTTATTACCCTCCTCCCAAATCATCTTATTCTTCCTGAAGTTACTGATACTTGCTTATCCCCAACTGTCATTTGCCCTTCTTAGTTACATGAGAAGTTTGCAATACCAGTACCTTTCAAATACCTGTCCTTCCAGTCTTCCCTCACAGATCTATGAACCTCTGATATTTCTAGCACATACGGACTCGAAAGAACCCAGTGGTCTGTTGCTGTTTAAATTTCCTAGTATTCCTTTGCATTCAGATTTAAAAGTGTTTTATGGTTAGTTCGTTTTTTGTTTTGTTTTGACATATGACTTACCAACTGCCAGGGCCATTAAGGGAAGTCAAAGTCAAGCGGCTGGAGAACATCTTTGACACCTTCTTCAGGTGTTGAGGATGACTCTAAGACCTCAAGCACTCTGACTACGCATATGGCCCATGACTTTTAGGATACAGGGACTCATTAAGTGACTAACCCCTTGGAAAATCTATCACAGACGGAGTATGACGTACTAACACCTTAGGAAATCTAACACAGATGGAGTATGCCTTACTTTTCAAGATGAACAGTCTTCTTGCTTTCGAAAATCTCAACGCATGTGAAGAATTGGTTCCACTTGAAGAGTCGGATTAGATCCCGCGCCATGTCAGGACACACAGAACGGGATGCGACAGCTAGAGTATAATTTTCTCGGTGGAGCGTCTCTAGTACCGTGGATACCTCCTCATACGGTTCAACGATTTCCTTCTCGCAGTTCACTATCTTCCCATTTCTGAAAAAAAAAACACCAGTGGCTTATGTCCTGTGAATGTTAACGTGGAAAGAAAAAAAAAGTATTGGAAATGTAGACATAACGACGAGTATTATGTTATTGTTTTTTATGTTGAAGGCTCCAGTCACGGACAAAAGTCCATGTCGAGGCCGGCCCTAATTGTAATGTAGAGAGAATTATGAAACGGAAAAAGAAAAGACAAGGGAAAGTATTTACGAGTTAATGAAAAAGTGAAAGACCTGTCTTTTGAAATGTGCCAGGTCATAGTTATTGGGCAAGACATGCGAAAGTAAAGAGTTCCAAAGCATCGACGTGTAGGGAAAGAAGCAGGTATCAAAACAGCCTACCTTGGAGTTCCTGACCGTAACGCATTCACGGGCTGCCCAGGGTCGAGTGCATAGGTTCGAATCGTGGTTGCGGCAGTCTGTCCACAGTCAACCCAGTTGTTCATCCACCCCTAAGGATTGGTCGACAAAATGGTTACCTGACTCAGGTTAGGGTGTATATATATATATAAAACGTTAACGGGATGGCCTTGATTTGGGCTTCAGCTGCCCGTGCCGTCTCAGCTAACATAAAAAAAAATAAGAACAGTGCCATTGGCTGCGGGGTTTACTTGGGGAGGTGGGAGTCCATGATGGTTAGTCTCTTGACTAGAACGATGGCCTGTGGAATGTCACTTGCTCCCTCTGTGAACCTTTGTATATGTCAATAACGTGTTAAAAGATTCTTGAATATGTACAGAGAATTATATGACTTATAACGACAACTGAAGTTGCCTTCAAGAGGTCTTGGATACTGGGAATAAACTATGTTGTCCGTCTCTACTTAGATACTTCGTATGTCTTCCCTCAGTGTTGATGATACAAGCGTGACGTCAGTCGTAATAGAACGTATCTTTTGGACTATAGTTTAACTCTAAGTTTGGACGACTAAAAAGTTCCATTTCTGCAGTGACCAGGTTAATGTAATCCACCAAGGGTGACGGAGGGATACGCGTGACGTTTGTGAAAGGCGTGGGAGAATTTAAGGAAGCGAGCGAGAAAGGACGAATTTCGCAATATCTTTTTCACTTGCCACCACACCCAGGGGAGGGCAAGAAGGGGTCTTCTGTCATTGACCGAAGATAGTTTAGTTCATGGCAAGACGACACGGGCAGCTGAGGCCCTAATCAAGGCCATCCTATTTGCGCAAATATTAATATACGTATATATACCCTAGCCTGAGCCAGGTACCCATTTTATCGACCAACCCCTAGGGGTGGAGGAACACCTGGGTTGACTGTGGACCGACTGCCGCAGCAACCAGGATTCGAACCAATGCTCTCGACCCTGAGTGGCCCGTGAATGCTTCATGGTCAGGAACGCTAACCGCTACACCACGGGAGTAAATATCAATTCCAAGCACACTCTTTAGATATCAGTCCCTACCAGACTATATATATATATATATATATATATATATATATATATATATATATATATATATATATATATATATATTCCTATCTGACTTTATAAATATCAATTACCTCATTTCGACAGCATTACGATTTTATTTTCTCCCATGTTCCACCGTTAATATAACGGACGACTCAGTTTTCAGTAAACAAGATGCAAGTTACTTACTCGTCCTCCGAGAATGGACCCTTCATTTCTACGCCCACGTAAAATGGCCACAAGGTGTAATCTGTTGAAAGAAATAAGAAAGTAATATAAGAATTATTAAGAAAGAAAATGTATTCGTGTTTTGTGAAAACTTTATGTCAGACTTTTCTTCTGTAGAAGTGAGGGGCCCCAACCAGATCCTTGCAAAAGTGAGGGGGTGGGGGGCCCATCCAGAGCCTTGGAGAAGTGAGGGGCCCCAGCCAAAGCATTGTAGAAGTGAGGGCCCCCAACCAGAGCCTTGCAGAAGCGAGGGGCCCCAACCAGAGCCTTGCAGAAGTGAATGACCCCAACCGGAGCCTTGCAGAAGTGAGGGTCCCCAACCAGAGCCTTGCAGAAGTGAGGGCCCCCAACCAGAGCCTTGCAGAAGTGAGGGGCCATAACCAGAGTACCGTGGGTGAAGAAATATTTCATGCAGTCCAGATTAACTGGGTGACCTCTAAGTTTAATTCCATTTCCTCTCGTTGTTGGCAGTGCCGGCGCGACTGGTAAGAAATTTTCAATATCGACGTTGTTTAATCCTTTAAGTATTTTAAGACATTGTTAGCTTGCCTCGGAGGCACCCTTTGCTTAGAGAACAAATTTTATACCTGCAGTTTGTCCTGAGGTTTGTTACGCAAGGAAGGAATCAATTTAGTTGCTCTTCGCAGCACTGCTTCCAGTTAGAGAATATCCTTGCTTAAATGGGCAGCTCATAAGTGCACTGCATATTAGAAATGGGTCTAGTTAGATATGGTGACAGTGACAAAATCACATTCTTTCTTTTGTATGCTAAGTTTCTGTTAATGAATCCTAACATCCCATTTGCTCTCTTGGTAGCTTAGCTACAATACTGAGCGAATTTGAAGTTGCTGAGGACAGTGGCCCCTAGATCCTTCACACTAGGGGTGTGCTTTATCTTGTGTCCATCGGATCATAATCGATTTTTTTGTTTTGTTTGTTTCCTACTTGCAGTAGCTGACATTTCTCGACGTTAATTGGCATTTGTCAGTTTTAATGCCAATCAGCTATCTGCATAGATCCTCTTCAGATGATACGGCATGGCTGATCTTTGTGTCATCTGCAAAAACGATGTTAAGTTATTCAGGCCTGCATCAATATCTTCGATGTAAAAGATAAATAGTGTAGGTCCCTAATTGGAACCCTGGTGTACACCACGAGTGATGACCATGGTGATGATTCTCCAGCATTCTTTACGACAGGGAAACGATCAGAACATTCAGAAGTCCAACTGTTGATAGAAAATGAAGTAAGAGAACGGAACAGCCCAGCCAGTACCAAAAACAGGTCAGGAACGTTCGGTGATAGTAATGTCAGACTGAAAGTAATGCATTACAAGCGCAAGGAGATTAGTAATAGATGGTAAAGGGCTAGGATTCGTGGGTTGTGGTAGGGAAATGCTCCAGATATTGGAGTTATGGAAACAAAACTTACTGAAGACATTTTTTTTTTATGTTGAAGGCTCCAGTCACGGACATAAGTCCACATCAAGGCCGGGCCCTAATTGAAATATAGAGAGAGTTGAGAAATTGGGAAAAACAGACAGGGAAAGTAT